>JAPEBW010000551.1:0-47682 GCA_027405785.1 Ophiocordyceps robertsii
AGTATTTACTCTCGCTTACCTTTCTTCCCCGTTTTATGTTTTACTAATTTATAAATAGTTACTTTAACCGGGGATATAGTTAATCGGTAGCGAATCGGTATTAAGTTAGTAAGGAATCGTAACTTAATAGGTAGGTTATCCCTACGCCCTTAGCGTCCTAGCCTTTACTTAGTTTTGCGTTTCTTCTTTTTCTTAGTAAGGTTAGTAAAGTATTCGCTAATAAGTACTTAGCTATTCGCTATATCCTCGGCGTTAACCTACTAGTTATACTTTATTAGCTATCCTTTTTACTTAACTAAGAAGAAGGTATTACCTTTAACGCGTTTTTTATCTAGTACTTCTTAGACTTCTTATTCGCCTTCTTTATCTTAAAGGTTAGGTATCGTTAATAGTTCGGCGCCTCCTCGGTCGCCTAGCCTTTTCTTTTAAGGTTCTAATAAGCTAATATAGAACACGTTATATATACGCGAGTACTTATTTAAGAGAGCTAAACGATAGGCTTATTTCCCGATAGCTTATAGTACCCGAAAAGGCCCGATATACTTAAGAGATAGCTTCCTCTTCTCGTCCTTAAGGCGTAAATTCTTTATAAAGAGCGCAATAAGGTTACTAACTTTAAGTAAAAGTAGTTAGTGCTTAAGGTCGTAGTACTTTGCTTACGATTTAATAGCCTTTTGCTAGTGTTCTTTAAGTCGTTATCGTAGAGTTTTTAGCTTATTAATTCTTACTCTTACTTCGGGCACCTCCCCCTTCGTAACGTCGTCCTTAACGTTAATATAAAAATTTAGCTAGTAGCTAAAAAGGGCCTCGTTAAAGGATAGCCCGGTAGTAGTATTAGTTGCGTTATTATACGCAAATTATGCTACCCGGAGAAAGGACGCTTAGTTTATTTATTCTAAATTTATAAAGTATCTTAAGTAATAGTGCACTGCTTAATTTATACGCTCCGTTTGCCTATCGGTTTAAGGGTAAAACGCTATCGATAACCTATATTTTACTTATAAGATAAAACATAGGTCTAACTAGAACTTACTAGTAAATAGTAATCCTCTATCTATAACTACGCCCTTTAAGGGCCTATATACTAACTTAACGTTATAATAGAATACCCTTACTAGCTTAAGCGCGTTTATTATCTTAAAACACGGAATAAAGAGGCAGTACTTAGTATATCGGTCTACGATTACTAATATTACGTTAACTTCTCGCCCCTTATATTGCACTTTTAGCAGACTTATAGTAAAGTCTATTAATAGTTCTTCTTACGGTCGTATAGGGTATAGTAATAATTATATAGCGCCGTAAAGGCGATGCCTCCTCGATATAGCGCCTTAATACACTAAGCATTCTTAGATATATTAATTAATATCCCTTGCTATATTCTCTTAGTAGAAATTCCTTAATAGTAATTTACCTATTCGTCGGCCTCCGAAGTATCTTGCTAATAGGTCGTTATAGTAAAGTTGCATTAACTCTTACTATAAGGCAGTATTAAAAGGTACTACGATTCGTCCCTTTTATAGCAGTAATTTATCTAGTCGCAATAACTAAGGATACTTCTCTTTCGAGAAGTCTTTAGTCGCTTTTCGTTAGGTAATTACTATATCTTCGCTTTAAGTGCGTTTTAGCAATTCTAGCAAAGTATTAGGAACTTCTATAGCGTATACTAAAAGGCTATAAGCTATATCCCTTATAGTCTTTCTTAAGAGTAGCTATTTATAACTAGCTCTCTCTTTAGCCTATACGGCTAGCTACTTAAAGTCCGCTTTTAAGTTAGTAGTAGTTCGCTGCGTAAGAGCTTATATATTTTCCTTATATAAAGGCAACTCGCCACGCTTATACCGGCTTAAGGTTAGGCTTTCTTTTACCTATAAAGACTTCTCGTTATCTCTTTACGGATTATTAATAGTTATATAATTTATCGGTGCTAGCTTTAACTAAAGCTTTAGTAGTAACTTTATAAACGGGGGCTTCTCGCCCTCGTATTTAGGCATTCTTAACGGTGCGTCGGCCGGGTTTAATTTCCCTATCTTATACTTAATCGTAAAGTCGAATAGCGCTAAGTATATATACTATCGTGCTTATCTCCGATTAAGGGAGGTTTAACGTATAAACGTCTAAAGGTTAAAATAGTCGGATAAGACCTTTACTTATTACGCGGCTCCTTTAACGTAGTATCGTATTAAGGGCCTACGTGTACTTAGCTTAGTAGCACGTGGCCGAATAATTGTTTATCTAAAGCTAGAGAGGGAAGGGGGAAATCTCTATCTAGGCTACGTAGCTTCGTACTTTATAAGGGTCGCTTAAGTAGCCCGTGCTTAGGTTAAGTTCGGGTTAAACTTAGGCTAAGTTCGGGTGGAGTCTTATATAACTTCGGCTATATGTCGGCCCGACTTTAGGTTATTCGCTATAGTGTAACTATAGCTCTTCCCACGGCATAGCCTATAATACTATCCCCCTCCTAAGCCGTCGCGCACCGGGGTATATAACGTCGGCGCCCCGCCCCCCCCCGCTCCGCACTTAGCGTTAATCGGCGTAGTCGTCCTCGTCGTGCTTATAATTATACGCCTACGCCTCCTTAAATAACGTTACGTTAAGGCGTCGGACACGTTATACGCTTACCTATTCGCGCCGCTACGTCGTCCTTAATAGCGCTAAGGCGGTATAACGTATCTCCCCCGCTTACCGCTAATATTAGTGCTTAAGGTACGTCTTTCTTACCCGCCGCTTACGGTCCTTAAGCATAAATACCCTTCCTCTCTCCCTCTCCTTCTCTTCTTTCTTTTCCCTCTTTAATTACTAATCTACCTATACGCGCGCCCCTTTTTATAATAGCTTCGCCGCGCCGCGCCTTAATATATCTACTGCGTCCCCCCGGGCCCTATCTCCCGCTATATCGTAGGTATCTACCCGTCCGGCGCCTCTTAGCACGCCTAGCGACTATACGCTGCCGCCTTTACGTTAGTCTTCGCGCCCGCTATCGTCGCTTAGTAAGCGGAGCGCGATATATAGCACTACTATACGGCGCCCCCCTTACCTTACGTATATCGGACGTATAGTATCTCCTAACGCGGATACTTAGTATAGGGCTTACTAAAATTAAGCCTCGCCCCGCGCCCGTAATTATTTCGCCTATGCCCGCGCCGGATTACGCTATTTGCCTATATATCCCCGTTCTTAGACTATATAAGATACGACGCTAACGCAATATTAATATACTAGCGATATAGTCGCCGCCGTAAACGCGCTTTAAGATTATACGTCTTAAAGGACGTTCGAGGATTGCCGCACCGACCTATATATACGTTCTCCGATCCTTAATAGATACTAGCTAAAAGGACGTTACTAACGATTACCGTAATATATAGAGTTAGCTTATACTACTACTATAGCGCGCTAGGCCTAGATATACCTTAACGTTTAAGGTTAATCTATTAGTATTAGCGGGTAGTAAGTAGTTTGCTTTAATCGAGTTATAGTTCTTTATATATCCTATTTATATCCGCTCTATATCCTATTATATCTTATTATATCCTTTGTTTATCTTATCGTTATCTACGCTTAGTGCGCGTTTATAGCGTGTTCTCTTTATGCTTATCGTTTAGAATTATCTCGACGTTTGCTAGGCATAGCCCGAAACTCCTTCTCGTTTTTCCCGGTTCTCCTCCTTTTCTCCGCCACTTCCCTCGTCTTATCCCTTACTACCTAGCTCGGCCTATTATCGTCCTTCTACCTCGCCTTTATTATTCTTTATTGCGTTACTATACCGTCCCTCGAATTCCTTTAAGGCGATTATATCTTAAAAGTCGCTAATTAGCTACTATATTAAGTTAGCGTACTTATACTACTTTACTAAGACTTAGCGCTATCTCCCCCTTCCGATCCGTCTTTACCGGGCTTGCTCGATCTTCTCTATAACGTACTTTAGTTCGTCGTCCTCCTTAATTACTAATAGTAGCTAGTAATCGTTAACTACCTAGCTAAGCAAGGGGTTATCCGCTGCGCGGCGGAGGAACTCTATATATAGCCTCTTATATACCCTCCCTAGCATATTAAGTTCTACCGTATATAGGCTAACTACCTTTATTATAGTGTACTTTTAGTATAGCTAGTTAAGCTTCCGGTAAGGCCTATCCGTAGTATACTTCCTTATATCTAGCTATACCTTATCGCCTACCTTAAGTCTTTTTACTAGCGTATAAGACCGGTTTGCCGTCTCCTCCTGCCTTGCCTATAACGCGGCGATCGCCGTTTAAAGGAAGTTAGCGACTTCCCTTATCCTTCGTGCGAGGCTACGTACGCTCTCCGCGTTTAGCGTAAGCGGTCCCTCCTCCTATGCGATTTAAATCGGCTTAATATCGTACCTATACGTAGCGAAAAAAGGGCTTATACCTATTATCGACACTACCTAGTTATTAAGCGCCGCCTAGGCGTAGGGTAGCTATGCCCCTTAGTCGTCTTACTTATAGTAGACGTATACGCGGAGGTATACTTATACCTCTTAGTTTGCGCGTTCCGTCGCCTTATTAGTCTATAGGTAGTAAGCTAAACTTAGTTTCCTTTAGACCTTAGTCTATCGGTAGAATTCCTTTTAAAATTGCCCTATTTAGTTCGTCCCTCGATTTAAAACGATAGATTTTAATATCCCGTAAAAGCGGAAGTAGGACTATAAGAACTTAATAGCATATACTACTACTCTTATCGTCGGTATTACTTTTAGAGTTATCGCCTTCGTTAGCCGGTCTATTATTACTTAAAGGTTTTAAGAGCCCTTAGTCCTTATCGGCGGCAGGTCGACTATAAAGTCTATCGTTAAGTATACGAATAGCTATATAAGGGGCGGTAATAGTCGGAGGAGCCCCTTTTAAAGTTGCCTCTAAATATGCCCCCTACCGCATAGCCCGTAGTTCGCAACGAGCCGGTATACTATTAACGACTAGCCCGGCTAAAAGAACTCTTAAGCTAGTATCGCGAGCGTCCCCTCGCGCCTTAAGTATCCTACCGCTATTAAGTTATATATCCGCTAAGCGATTAATACCCGGAGCTCGTCTAGCTCTTCGTCCTCCCCCTCCTTAAGGTATTAAGCCTTACTTAGTACTTAAAGTCGGTCTCGGAAGCGAAGGCGCCCCTTTACGTTAATTATATACTTACCTACTTAGACCTTTAATTACTATTTTAAGGCGAGCGACCGGTCGCCGTTCCGCATTACTCGAAATACCGCTTAATACTCCTTATCCTTTCGCAGTATCGCTATCTACCGTTTTTATATCTCTTGCTCGTTAAATACGCGGGCTAGTTATGCCTATTCCTTAGGCGCGTCTTAGCCTAAGTTCGGGTCGAGTTCTAGCTAAACTCCGCCCTCGTTCGCCCCGCCTTCGTCTTAAGGTATAAGGTCGTCCGCCTTACTTACGTAGGCGATTAACCCCGCGTTCTTATCCCCCTCTCGCATTATCGCGATAGTGCGCTCTTCTTATGCTAATCGTCGCAAGAGGTTCGCGTGCTCGCCGCTAAGGGGGACCCAACGTCTTATTAGTCGCGCGCTATCCGGGATTATCTATACTACGCGTCCTATTTCCCTCTCGTTAGATGCCCCTTTTAGCTTATCTTAATCGCGGCGCGAAAGCGCGTTAAGTACTACCGCTAACCTCCTTAAGCGGTATTTTAATATAAAGTTATATAAGGCGAGCTTTATCGCCTATTTACTTTACTTCTCGTTTAACTTCCTTTTTATTATAAAGTACTTTAGATTCCCGTAATCCGTTAGCACCGTAAATGCTAGCGTATTATATAACTCTACCCCTTAAAAGTCTAGGTATTGTATAATCGCGAGCAATTCTTTATCGTAAATTAAGTAATTATACTCCGCTATATTAAGTCGTTTTAAGAAGAACCCTACTAAGTAACGTATCCCGTCCGGTCTTACTTACGTTAGCACGCCGCCTATCGCGTATCCGGAGCAGTCTGCCTTTAAGTACGTTTCCCTCTTAAGGTCGTATAGCTATAGTACTAGCGCGTTATAAAATGCTTCTTAGATAAACTTAAACGCGGCTTAGTGCTTATTAGTTTATAAGAACGTTATATTCTTTTTATAAAGGCCGTCTAAGCACCGTAAGGCCTTAGCGTAAAGCGGGATAAAGGCATAGTAGTAATTTATAAACCTAAGGAAGCTCCGAACGCCCCTTATATTCCTTAGCGCTTACTATATCCGGATAGCCTAGATCTTTTCTAGGTCGCACTAAACCCTACCCCCGGCCTATACGATAAAACCTAAGTACTTTACTTCTTTTATTATAAAGTCGTATTTCTATAGGTTTAGTATAAGGCCTACCTCTTGCAATTTTCTAAGCACTTTCGCTACTTTTTTTTAGTAGTCGCGGAGCGACCCTAATAAGTAGATTAAAATATTATCTATATACGCTATAACGAACTTATAAAGGTAGTCCTTTAGCACCTAGTTAATATAGCGCTAGAAGGTAGCTAGCGTTCCTATAAGGCTAAATAAGTATACCTACTATTTAAATAGTCCGAACCTCGTCCGAAAGGCCGTCTTAAACTCGTAGCCCTTTGCGATTTTAATTTTATAGAACGCTACGACGATATCGAGTTTCGTAAACTAACGTGCCTTCGCTAGTATCTTAAGCGTTTTTATAATTAATAGTAGCGTATACCGGTCCCTCTTTATAATTATATTTAAGGCTTAGTAATCGTAGTAAAAGCGTAATCGGCTATCGGCCTTCCTTATAAATAATACCGGTGCCGCAGCTAACGAACTGCTTAAGCGGATAAGGTTCGCCTTTAGTAGCTCGTTTAAGGTCTTCCGGAGGACGAGGAGTTCTTCCTTTAATATATCGTAAAGGGGCCCTTATAATAGTGGCGGTTCCTTGCCGTCCTTATTTAAGGTAAGATAGATCTCGTAGTCTACGCTTAGTCGGAACGGGGGTTACTTAAGTGCCTTTATAGGTGCGAAAAGGTCTAGATAAGCCTATAGTGCCTAAGCCGGGATATAGTCCGCCGGGTTAACTAGCGTCTTCGGCTAAAGGGCTCTCTTTATATCCTTTATCGTAACCGCCCTTATATTAAGCGCTCGTCGTCGCCCCCGGCTATCCCTTTAAGCCCTTTCCCGTCGGCACTCCGCCGCGAAGATAAAGGCGCTTACTAGCTTTACCTCTTAGATATTCGCGATCTTCGCGGCTTCCTTTAATCCTTAAAGGCCGATCTAAATCCCCGCTTTTCTATGCCGGATCCGATCCCCCCCGGCGTTATAGACTACCTCGTTCTTCTTTATTTACGGTCTCCTTAAGAATATATCGTAGCTTAACTCCGGTACTATATAGGCGAATATCTATTTTAAGTGCCCGTTAATCTCTATCTTAAACGCTATAATCCCCTTCGTTTAAAGCGTTAGTGCGTCCTTCGAGAAAGGCTATAGCAGCCTCCTCGTCTTATCCGCAAAGGGTATCCGTAGCCTTATCGCTACCCCCTTACTTACTACGGCATAGCAGTTATAGCTTATATCTATAAGTATATTAAGCCCCTTCTTCTTATTAATGCTAACCTTAAGCAGTACTAAGTCTAGCATAAGGTGCTTCCTTATCGACCTTTAAGCCGCCTACTATTTCTCCTTCTCCCTTAGCGCCCGACTTTACGCTAGGGTTCCTCTTTTCCTAAATCGGAATCTACTTCGGTTACCTCTTTAGTTATAGTCGCGGCTACCTATAAGGTTCCTTCTTTCTTCTTTTTGCAGAAGCGGGCGATATGCCTTATTATCCTATAGGCGAAACACCTTTATATATTAAGCCGGCTTTATCCTCCTCCTAGCTAGGTTATAGCGTTAATTCTACTTATTAAGGTATCGCTTTCTAAGTCTTTTTAGTCTTAGGTCCCCCCCCTTATTGCTTTCTTCCGGCCTTAAAACGGCTACTTAGTTTGCTAGACCCTTTCTAACTTTACCGCGATCTACGCTACCCGATTAGTATACGCTAAGAAGCTTAAAGTTAGGAGGTCGACCGTTATAAGCGCCTCTTTAAGGCGAAGGCCTAAGGCGCCCTCTAAGAACACGATCTATATATTATATAGCCACGACCCCCCTCCCGCCTCGAAGAGTCTTTGCTCGAATTTAGGGAGGAATGCCGCGAACGTCTAGTTCTCTCCTTATTTAATCGTGCGGATAGCCGCCGCCGCCCGCGATTAGATATCGACATCGAGGTAGATTAAATTAAGGTACTTAAGGAACTCCTACTAGTCGTAGCCTCGGTCCGCGCCGGTGCTATAGTAAGTCGTTACGGTCTGCTATAGCCCCGTATCTAGGTAGTTATAGATTAAGTAAAAAACCTCCCTTAAGCTCGAGAAGAAGTCTTAATCGATCTCGCACTTTTCTTATATATATCGTGCCTAAGGCGTAAAGTAGCGCCGCTAGCCGTCGAATTTCCTTAGCGCTAAGAGTAGCTTCTACTAGTCCTTCTTCTTTATTACTTCCTTCTTTATTGCGGGTATTGCGGCCCCCGCTATCGCATCGTAAGGTAGTATTAGACTACCGATTAGTAGGCCGGCCCCTCCTTATATATATATTTTTACCGTCTCCTTTAGCTTTTATATTAAGGCCTTAAACTAGCTTATTAGCTATTAAATCTACTGCTAGCTTGCTTAAACCTAGTAGCTCGTTTTAACGGCCTTTACTTATAGCGAGAGGATCGCTTATTTAACCTTTATCTAAATATCGGCCTCTCCTAGCCCTCCCTCCTAGGCCCTATAAACACGGCCCCCCTATACTAAGTAAGCTTCTTACTCGCGCTATATTATAGTTAGCGAGTCTTTTCCTAAGTCGTATAACCTTATCTAAAAGGAGCTTTAAATATATTAAGGGCCTACGTATACTTAGCTTAGTAGTATATAGCCGAATAATTGTTTATTTAAAGCTAGAGAGGGAAGGGGGAAATCTCTATTTAGGCTACGTGGCTTCGTACTTTATAGGGGTCGCTTAGGTGGCCCGTGCTTGGGTTAAGTTCGGGTCGAACTCGGGCTAAGTTTGGGTGGAGTCTTATGCGACTTCGGCTATATATTAGCCCGACTCCGGGTCGTTCGCTATAGTGCAACCACAGCTCTTCCCACGGCATAGCCCGTAACATATCGCTAGTGTTTAAATAACTTTACGATAGCAAATAGTTCTTAATCCGGGACTCCGTAGTTTAACTCGGCCTTAGTAAACTTTCTTAACTAAAATGCAATTAGGTAATAGCGACCCTTATCGTTAAGCTAGGATAGAATGCCTGCTATTATATATTATAATATATCGGTTTTAATTTAAGTATACCTCTTTAAGTCGTAGTATTAAAGTAGGGGTATATTAATAAATGCGTCCTTTAAAGACTAAAACGCTATAAATTCGGTCGCGTTTAGGTCTACTCTCCTTAGCTTCTTACTATTACTACTACCCTTTAGTAGTATAGTAAGAGGTACTACTATATAAGAGTAGCGGTAGATAAAACGACGGTAGTAGTTATAAAACCTAAGGAAGACTTAAATATCTCGATAAGTATTAAGTACTAGCTATTTAGCGATTGCTTTTACCCGTTAAGGATCTACCGATATCCTATTAATTAATAAAATAAAACTAAGGAACTTAACTAATTGCTAATAGAATATATATTTAAATAGCTTTGCGAATAGTTACGCCGCGCGTAGCCTCTTTATAACTTATTAAAGGTATTTAATATATTCCTCTTCCGTTTACGAGAAGATAAGGATATTATCGAGATATACTATATAAATAATATTAATAAGGCCTTTTAACGCTTAATTAATATAGCTCTAAAAAGTAGCTAGAGCGTTAGTTAGGCTAAATAGCATAATAAGGTATTTAAAGTGTCCGTAGCGTGATCGGAAGGCTATCTTCTACTTATCGCCTTCTTTTATACGGATATACTAGTATGCGTTTCGAATATCGATCTTAAAAAAGAATTTAGCACCTTAGTAGCGGTTAAGGATCTCCAAAATAAGAGGTAAAGGGTACCGATTCTTTTGCGTAACGCGGTTAAGTCCCCGGTAGTCTATATAAAGATAAAGGCTGCCGTCTTTCTTTAGGATAAAAAGAATTAGTGCGCTTGCTAGGCTTTATAATTCCCGGATAATGCTACGTCTTATAAAGTCATTAATCTAGTCCCTTAATACTTATAATTCGTTGCGGGATAGAGGATAGATCGGTCCGAAGGGTAGTTTTATGCCGGAAGTTAAGTTAATTGCGTAATCTATTCCTTTCTTAATCGGTAATAGGTTAGACTTATTTACCGAGAATACGTCTTTAAATCGGTATAGAGTTAGTAGTATCTTAGTCTATTCTCTCTCCGGAATTCCTTTATCGTTATCCTTATCTAGTAATAGAATTAGCTTAAAGTCGGTAGCGATTATATAGACATAGGCCTTATTCCGGCAATCCTTTACGAATTTTCGTAGACTCCGTAAGGTGCCGCTACCGATTTAGTGCTTAAACCACTATTGCTTTTTCTATAGAATAATATAGATTTTCTTATCCGTAATTACCGTAGTTAACTATAAAATTAAAATATAGTTATTCGGCGTTAACTTATTAGTACCGACGTAGTACCGAGTAATTATCTTTTCGGTACCTCTTATATTAGTAATTCTTACTAAAACCTCCTAGACCCCGTAGTTATTTGCCCGACTATCGCTTAGTCCTAAGAGCTTAGGATACGATAGTAAGACTTATAGTAAGCCTTATTAGCGTGCGAAATATATATCTACTAAGTTTACTATACTATAAGTATCTAAGTATACCTTCGTATCGGTAGGGTTTCGCCTTAGTAGCACTATAGGAGTTTATAATAGCTCCCCTTAAGGTACTAATATAGCTAGAGGAGAGGCGTTTACTCCGGCCTTTAGGCGTTTCCCTACGGAGCGGCTTTAATACGTAAGGTATTCGCTAAGGTATCTATAGTTAGAGCCGAGGTATACTTATTTATATAGTGACCTAGCTTATTGCATTTAAAATAGATAACCCCTTAGTTTTAGGATAAGCCTCGGCCTCGGCCTCGCCCTTTTCTACGACCTCGGCCTTAGCTACGTTAAGGGGTATCTAAGCGTAAGTCTCCCCCTATTATCGTCGAGGTATTAGTAGTGCCTTAGTAGCGAGAACCTCCCGACTGCCGTCCGCTGCGGCCTCTCCCTTAGTAGGAATTTCCTCGGTTTAAGGATCCTAAACTTATTCTACGCTATCCTAATCTAAAGCTTGCGCCTAAACGGCGTTTCTTACTATCTATAGCGTCTTAGTAGCGTTAAGCTACTTAAACTAGTTCTTTTTTACTATACTTATAAATAGGTATTAAGTAGAGGTTAAGTTACTCCCGAAGCTTTAGTTATAACTTAGCGAAGAACCTTAATAACTGTATCTACTTTAATAGCCGCTCGAAATGCCGTTTAATAGAGTTAAGGTAAAGGCTAAACTTTAGTAAAGACTATATATCTCGCTGCTAAGCGTTCTTTAGCTACGTTGCTAGGAGTGTTTCTCTATTTGCCGTATCCTTAATAAGCATAAGTATCTATTCCTTAAAATAGATCTAGCTAGCGCTATATTGTTCTTAATCTATTAGCGGTTGTTCCTCGAGGTATCGGCGCTATCTCGCTTTATAGTCGGTATATATATAATCCACTATAAATAGGATTTTAACGTCGTCTTAGCGGAATCGTCGGGGTGTAGCTTTAAACGTATCCTCTAAGTTATAGAGCTAGTTAAGTCGTTTCCGAGAATTGGTTAGTTAAGCTAACTAGGTAATGTTTTTAAGCTTTACCTCGCTGCCTCGACTAGCTACCGAATTAAGGGAGTCCGACCGGTAACGCCTTTTCGATTAGTTAAGGAGTAAGCCTCCCTTTTCTCGTATTTCCTCTTTAAGCTATGCGATACGCTCTTACAACCGTTAGGTCTCTTTTAGTTCCTCGATACGGCTTTAAAGGGCCTTCTGTTTTTCTCGAAGTAGCGGGGACCGAGCACCTACTAGTAAGGACATTCTTAACGGCACTTCTATTATCTTAAGCATAGAGGGTATTTAGTTGGATTCGTTATCTAAATAAATCTCTTATACTCGTAAGCCTTAGTTAGGGTTACGTTAGCTTCGCCGCGCCGGTTCGGCACCGCTTCGCGATCCCTTCGCTAATGCTATCTTTACTAAGTGATTTAAAAGGAAAGCTTTAGAAATTATAAGGAGATAGTCTCGTAGTACTACTAATTAAGTAGTAAAGATAGTAGATAGTACGATAGGTTATAGTATTGCTTAGCTGCTTACTTTATTATAAGACTAAAGCTTATAGAAGGGAGAGTCTCTTAGCTTTAGTCGCGGGGGCCTGTTAACTACCTATCGAGTTAGGACCGAAAGCGGGGCTTCTTGCCTAGCGCATTCCCCGCACTTAGTCAGCCTATACTATTAGTACTATTCTTATAGTCTTCCTTAGTTTAAGAAACTATCCGCTTCCTTACTTATCTAAGAGGTATATAGGGTAAGTATCTTTATAGCATCTTATTTAAGATAGCTACTTATACGCCTTATTCTTAATAGTAATAACTATATTAAGATATTTTATAAAAGAAGCGTAAGGCTTATTGCTATTTTCTTTTTTAAAAGAGGGCTCTTTGTTTATTTTATCGAATTCGAGGTCTTTAGGATTAAAGCTGCTATTCTCTTCTATATTCGAAGGGGTAATATTCGTATTAAAATAAGGAGCGTTTTTATTATCTTTATAAATAGTCTATAAGAAAGCTTTATACTTATAATTATCCTCGGTCTTAAAAGCATTCCTTTACTAGTTGTTTAAGCTTTTGGCTTTTATCTTTATCTTTTTATTAAGTTTTTCTTTATAAAGACCCTTTATAAGCGAACTAGTTTTAAATAGACTAAGGGTTAGTATAATAAGTTTAGCGTCGATTTTAGTATCCTCGATTAAAGGTAGTAGTAAAGTATATCGCGGATTATAAGCTAAGAGGGCACTATTCTTATAAATAGGTATATTCCTTCCCTTTAAGGAATTCCTTATCTTAATATAATCTCCTATAATATAGCCTTTCTTCGTATAATTAAAGCATTAAATAGCTTTCTTCGCAGGCTTTAGCGGGGTCGCTTTTAGGGTATTTAGGTTTATTGCATTACTTAAGTCGCGCTATCGCTTCTTGTTTTTCTTTATAACCCCGCTAAGAGTTAAACGGTGCTTCTTTTACTACCGGCGTTTATACTACTTATCTTCTATCTAGACCGCTAGACTAATATAGTTTAATAGCGTCTTTAGCCTATTTAAGTAGTAAATTTCGTCTTTAACTTTTTCTTTAAGACCTTCGTAAAAAGTCGCTATAAGGGCATCGTCTTCTTATTTTAGCTTAAAAGTTACCTATCGGAATTAAGCTTCGTAAGCTAATAAAGACGTAACTTACTTAAGGCTTCCTAATTTATGCTCTGCTAATCGTTGCTTATCTACAATTCTGAACGTTTTTCGTAAAGCTTCTTCGAAGTTATTAAAATTCTTAAAAATATTCTTCGTCTCGGAATTCCTATCTTAAAGACTATTATCTATATAGTCCTTAAAAATCGGTTCGAACTATATTACTACTAAGCTTAATAAGTAGCTAGATATAAACATAACCTTTACTACTTTTTAATTTATTATAGTAGGATAAAACTAAAAATAAGCTTTTAAGAGATATAATAAACTTTTATAGCTTAGCTAATTCTTAAGTATAAGGTTTAGGAGCCTTAATCTTTAAAATAAAACTACTATCTATAGAGCTTATAAGGAGATAAGAAAGCTTTAAATACCTCGAACTAGCCTACGGCTAACTAGTTAGCTATAGTATCGCGGAAGTAAATATTCTTCTTTTATTTATTAGAATTAAATAAACGTAATTATAATAAATTCCTTTCTCTTACTTTATAGCTTAAAGAAATTACTAAGTATATAAATACTAAGTATTCTTTATCTAAGCTATTAAGTTTATAAAGATTCTCGCAAGCTAGTTTTATATTGCGGAACCCTTAGTATTTCTTTTACACTAAGTAGTAAGGCGTAATTTATCTAATTTAAATTTACTAGCTAGAAAGGGAGAAGAAGACTTAGTGCTAACTACTAAACCGAATAAAGTAAGGGTATCTTATTATGCAGATTTCTTATATTAAAACTAGCTAAAAAAAAAGAAACAAAAAGGAAAGAAGTCGAAGGAAGAAGGAGGAAGGACCTCCTTTTATACCTTTCTATAGCTATAAAAAGGCTTTCCTTTTCTATACTTTTATATACTTTTATATACTAATCTATAATATATACCTTATATAACTTATAGGGTTACTAGATTACTTCTTAGGCTAATAAAAATAGCTTACGCTATTTTTATTACTAGTTATATATAATATACGCTCTATAACTTATAACTAGTTTTTAAGATTAAATATCCTTATTTTAAAACCTTTTATAAGATTTTATCCTTTTTTAAAGGAAGGCCTCCTACCTTAGCTTTATACGAGGTATTAGTCGATTATTTAAGGCATTAGTCGATCTATTTAATACTAATCCTATTACTAGCCGAAGCTAGCTTAAGTAGAATATAGGCATATCTAACTTATACCGCTTATAGCCGATATTAGCCGTCTTTAATCGTTAAGCTATATCGTCTTTTCTTATAACTACCGGTATTTACTTTAATAGTTATAACTCGTAACTAGCGGTATCTACTTTACTAATCACTTTTTTATATCTAGCGGTATTTACTTAACTAAATATTAGTACTTCTTAATACTTAGGATTACTAACAAAATAAGGTTTTTATTATACTAAAGCTCTTACTAAGGCTTATACTTAAAAGCGCGCCGCCTTTACCCGCAAACTTAAGTATAAGGGGGCGCTTAAAAGTAAGGGTAAGGGAAAAGCTATTAAGGCTAATATTATATTTAACTTAAAGGAGCTTAAGTTTAATATTAGCGATAAAAAACTAATAAAAAAGGAAGTAAAAAAGGATAAGGTTAATAATAAGGCTAAGACTAAGGCCTTTATAGATAAGGGTAGCCCTTAGCTTAGCTTTAATACTACTTTTATTATTTTTAATATTAAAAGCGGCGATAGTAGCGATAATAACAATAACCTTACTTTATTTTTTATTTTACTTACCCTTAGCTTACTTACTAGCCGCGTTATCCCCTTAGCTATACTAAAGCGCGCTTATAGCTTTTTTAAAAGTAGTGCTTTTAAGGCTAATAACCTTATAGCTATCGCCTTAAAGCGTATTTATACTATCCTTACTCTTAACTTATTTAATAAAGAAGGGGAGACTAAAAACTTTAGCTTAAACCTTAAGTACTATAAGTTTTTCGCTTATAATAAAGCTAGGTTACTCCCTTTTAATTTTCTTATAATACTTAACTTTACTTAGTCGATTAAGTATTACTTAAGTCGCTTTACCCGGCTTAGCCTCGTGCTGCCTTTAACTCTTACTCGCGCTATAGCTAGTAGTTTCTTAGTATTAAGCACCCTGTAGGCCTTAAAGTAAACGCCTTAATAAGCTATTAATAAAGTAACGTCTTCTCCGTCTACCCCCGCCGCGACTTTAAGCTATTATAAGTATAAAAAGGGGAAGGCGCTAATTACCTTAACTTATAACTATAGCTAAGCGGGGTATACTTATAGCACCCTTTAAACTAGCAGGCCCGCGGCTACTTTTAGTCGCGCTAAATATAGTATAAAAGATAATAATAATAACCTTAGATATAAAGTAAGATAAAAAGGCGGTATTAAGGGGGGGAAGTATATAAAGGGCTAGTTAAAACGTTAGCTTAAAGCGGGCTTAATAAGGGCCTTATAAGCTTAATAGGATAAGATAGAATAAAAGGGGGGGGGAAGGGTTTTTAGCGTTTTAATACTTTATAGTATTTATTATATTAGTAAGTTTTCCCCTTTAAGCTACGCTAAGAGGTTAGTTTAATTAAGGTGCTTCCCCCTTTATTTAAAGTATAGCCGGGGTCTTTATATACACTCTCTCCTTCTTTTAGTATAGCTATATTATAAGGTTGAATTATTATAAGTAATTTAAGCTTAAGAACTATCTTATTAAAATAGCCGCTATCTTTTACTTTTAAAGCTTTAACCTTACCTTACCTATATTATAAAGTCGCTATAATAACGTCCCCCTTACTTTATTAATAAGCTTATAACTTATTATTATATAGTAAATAGTATCTTATTACTACTTATAGTTATAAAGAGGTAATAATACTTTAAGTACGTTATAGCGGAATAAAAAGTCCTTAAAGCCTATAACTCCGGTATATATTTAAGTAATTATAAAGCTTAAGTACTTAAGCAGCGCTTTATGCCGGTTAAGCGCTATAGCTTTATCGAACTAAGGCAGGAGGTTAGCGGGGTAAAGCATAGTTTAGTGCTACTTAATAAGCTTCTCCTTAAGGCTTTACCGTTTAAGTTACTCCTTAAAGAGGATCTCCTTTATTTCTTTCTTCTCTTTAAGCTTACCGGACCTAACTTAAGACTATACCCCCCTTAATACCTTTATAAGCGGTAGTCTTAAGGGCGTAAGTCGCTTTAGCCGCCGTTTACGTAACCGGAGTAGCCTCGCTATTAATATAAACGCGCGCCGGATTTAGCCTAGGATTTTAAAGTCTTTTAATCTCTTAAGGGTATTAGATATTTTTTAGTTAAAGTAAAGGTCGATTAGCAGGACTTTAGTTTCGGCCTTAAGCTAGTAGATTAAAGTAGCTTAATAAGCCTTTATAACTATTTAAAGGTAAGCGGTTTAATCCCGCGCTAGATTTATTGCTATCTTATAAAGCTTTTTACCCGCTAAAGTTATCTTATAAAACGTAGCTATAGCGTATAATATAAAAGACCGGACGACTTTATTATAAACTTTTTAAGCTTTAAGTAAAGTATATTCTTATATAAACGCCGCGAGCCTTATTAAATCTAAGCTCTACCTTTTTAGCTTAGTATATAGCTTATTAAGGTATGCTTTTTACTTAAGCTTATAGTCTACTTATATCTTTAAGAGCTTAGCGTTTTAAACTAATATTATTATCGTAGCTTTAAGGCGGATAGGAGTTATAACCGCTTTATATTTTCTTATAAAGTATATAAGCTCGCTCTTAAAAGGTTTAAGGTTTACTAGGAATTCCTCCGCTTATATAGTATATACCTCTTAAGCCGCCTTAAGCCGCGCTACTATTAACCTCTCCTTAAAGCTAACGCTAAGAATATTCGTATTATTAATAACGCTAATAATATAAACTCCGTTTAGCTTTTTTAACCTTTTATAAAAAGGCGTTATATAATAAAGAAATAGGATTAAAGATAGCGGTAAGCCTTAAAAGACTTTAGTAGTAATTCGTATTAATATAGCCTTTTTTCTATCGAAATAAAAAGTTAAGTAATGCTTATTTATAAAGCTATAAGCTAGCCTTATAAACTACTTAAGGTAGCTTAAAAGGGTAAGCTCCTTTAAGAGTTTCTTATAGTTAACTATATTAAAGGCCCTTTTAATATTAAGTTAAAGGAACAATATAATCCCCTTTTTAGCTTCTATCGCGCGTATTAGTTTTATTACTTAAAGTATCGCCGCTTTTATAGACCTCTTTTTCCTATTTTTAAACTATCCTTTAAGTAAGACCTTATTCGCTTCCGCCGCGGTTTTAAGTCTTTAAGCTAAGATCTACTTTAAGATCTTACTTATTATTAGTAGGAGGGAAATAGGCCTTTACCCCCTAATAGTGCGGTATACCCCGGGCTTCTTCCTTAACTTTCTTAGCACTACTATATTTACGGAACGGAACTAAGTTAAAAAGTATAATATCTTTATATAGGCCGTGAAGATTATCGCTAGCCGGGCTAAAACCGCTAAGCTATAAAGCTTAAAGAAACTAAAGGGGATCCCGTTTAAGCCCGCCGCCTTTTAGCTCGCTATCTTACTTATTGCTTAAGATATATCTTTAAGGTTAATACGCCGCTTTATAATAAGCTCCCTCTTAGCTACTAGCTAAGGAGGCTTTAAAAGCGTCGCGGCTTTAATTAAAAAGAAACGTTTTACTAAGAGTTAGGCTTTCTCTTTAAAGTTAGGAGTTAGTTAGTATTCGTAGCCCTTACTAGTTAATAGTAATAAGTATACTAAGTTTAAAGGTAGTTTACTATATAGCCGCGCTTATTGCTTAAAGTTTTATAGCTTAGTGTTATCCGCGCTAATCTCCTTAAGGAAGTCTTTTTAGTGCTTTTATCTTATATTATATATACCCCGCTTTTAAACCGCGGCCGCCTCTTATAGCCCTTCTTAATTTACTTAAGTCCGGTGCCCCTTATAATATTTTAAAGCCCTCTTTACGGCCTAAGTAGCCTAGGCCGCCTTAAGGGTAAACTACGTATTACCCCTTAAAATTACTTACTTTTAGTGCGGGACCGTTATACAGGCGATCTTATTAAGGTTATTATATAAGCTATTTACTTTTATATTAATCTCTTATAAGCTATAAAGCGTAGGCTATTATATTTTAAGCCGAGATAAGGTTTTTACCTTAACCTTTTTGTTTTTTTCTTTCTTTTACCTTAATATAGTAGATATCTCCCTTAACTTTACCCTTATCTTAAGCGAGACTACTTATAAGATATAATTAAACCTTATAAAGTCTAGGTTTAAGCTAATAAACTATATAGCTATTTTTACTATAACTTATATAAGGTTAATTATACTATCCTTATACTTATTAAAGAAATATATATATTTACCCCTTAGCGTAGTTAGCTTAAGCCGGAGCTACGCGGCCTTCTTTATAAATTATTCTACCTTGTTAAAAGTCTAGTTATAAACGTCTTAAAGCGGGTAGTAAATATTAAAGTCCTTAACTAAAACTAGTAAGCCTTAGCTATTAACTTCTTTTAAGGCCTTAGCTAAGCCTATCTATATTCTTTTTAGTAGTAAGTATTAAGACCTTAACCTTATACTATTAGTAAAGGTTATCTCCCCTTAGTTATATTTAGTTTATAATATCTATATCTTTATCTTATGCTTCTTATAAATCTATATTACGTTACGGCCCTCTTTATAAACTAGCTAGTATAATATGCTTTTTAAGGCCGGGGCCCTTAAGCCTTATATTTTGTTTACCTCTTTAAGCGCTATTATATTATACTTAGCGCGGTAGCTTAAAGCTAGTTATACTAGCTCGTATCTCTTTTATATATTTTAATAAAAGACCTTTAATTTTATATATATAAGGTTTAAGTAAAGTTCGTTATTTAAGATAAAGTAATAGCTTAAGTTAAAAGTTACGCGCTTTATTACTTTCTATACTATTTAGTATTACTTAAGTTAGCGCTTATTACTTAAGCCTTAGCTAATAAGGTAAATAGCGTTTACTTATTCTTTCTTAGTCGCTTAAAGCGTTTCCGCGCTTATAATAAGGCGGGTTTATAGTTCTTTATAAAAAGAAAGGGGATTTAAAAGTCTTGCTAGCTATAAGTACTAGCAAAGTATTATAAGCGGTTTAAGTAGTAGTTTCTTACTTTATTTAAAAGTTTTACCGCTATAAAATAAGTATAAAACTACGCTAAGTGCTACTTATTATAAAATATATAGTTATAAGGGATTTTGCTTTTCTTTACGCGGCACTTATCTTCGCTACTTATATATAAAGTCCTTTTATAGTAAGTATAAAGCTATATTAAAGTATAATATTTAGTAATATACTTATATTTATAATAATTATAATACTAAGTAAGCTAAACTAACTTATTATATAGCTTATATTAAAATATTAAAGCCTTAAGAAATAAGCTTATATTATATAGCTTCCTAGCCTCCGCTAAGCTACTTATACTAATAATTAAGGTTATAGCTATAAAGGTCTTAGTTTAAAACTATATTACTCGCGCTTATATAACCTTTACTTTATTAATATTAGCGATCTCTTTAATTAAGAGCATCTTATTTATCTTAAAGACCCTTACTAAGATATTCTTTATAATTATTATATAGGCCTTACGTGCTATTGCCGCCTTTAGCTTAAAGATACTTCTTACTTAATCTTAGTTTTATTAACAAGGCCGCGTCGCTATATTAAACGTTACCGCGATATCCCCGCTTAGGAGGCGCCTTATCGCTATAGCGGAGGAGATATTAAGCGCCGTATTAATCGCCTTAACTATTTCTTTCGGCTTGCGGTTTAGGATATCCGGCGTTGCCCTTATTAAGACTACTATTAGCTCGCGTTTATACTAGGCCGGGACCGGCTTAATTATCGTATCGTAACTTACCGGCCTTTTAAAGCCCGCTATTAATATAACTTAAGTCTACTTAAGCCCCCCTAGGCCTTAAGCCTAGCTATATTTAAGCTCCTTATATATAGCCTCCTTTATCGCGCTTTAAATAGCCCCGCGGAGCTTAAGGTCGGCCTTTACTATAGTTAACGCGCTCTTAGCTTGCCCTTATAAATAAAGGAGGGTTTTAACTACTACTTATACTTAGTTAAACTACGTATTTAAAAGAGTATTATAAATATAAAAGTATAGTATATAAAAAGTATATATGTAAAAAATATATTTTAGCCTTTTTAAAAGGTTATTTTTATAGTTTATATAAAAAAGTAGTATTTTAGTCTTTTTATTAAAAGACTTTACTTATTTATAATTATGTTATTATATTTTATAAAAAAGTTATAATTTATAGTAAACGTTTTATAATATAATTATCATAGTATTTAAAATGTTTAGTACTATTTTATATTAGTATATAAAGCTAAAAGCTTATAGTATATCTTATAGTTATAGTAGTATCTTATACTAAGTTTTTATTAATCGTTATTATAGTACTTATTTTATAATTATAATACTACTTTATATAATAATATTTTTATAGTTAGTTAATTCTATAGTTTAAAATAGTATTTTCTACTAAAAAAATTTATAGTTTTAATAGTATTTTATACTAAGTTTATTTTATAATAGTACTTTATATTTAAAGTTATTTTATAGTTATAATAGTATTTTATTTTAGTATTTTATTATAAGTTTATTTTATAGTTATTATACTATTTTTAAGCTTATAAAGCCTTTTAGTATAATATAGTACTAATTTATTTTAAGTATATATAAGTTCTAGTATAATATAGTACTTATTTATTAAAATCGTACTTATATAAAAGTTATAGTATAGTATGTTTTTTTAATATATTTAAGTATAATACTAAGAAGTATATATATAATTATATTTATCTTTTATAGTTTTATTAATACCCTCTTTAAGTATTAAAAGTATAAAAGTATATTTATATTATATAGTATATAAAAAGTATAATATATTTTTATTTATATTTATACTATAATTATATTTATAAGTATATTTATACTATAATTATATTTATATATATTGTATTTCTTCTTATAATTTTTTTATAATTATACTATTTACTATAATATATATACTATAATTATACTATAGTTATAATATTTATATTTATATTTATATTTATATTTATATTTATATTTATATTTATATTTATATTTATATTTATATTTATATTTATATTTATATTTATATTTATATTTATATTTATATTTATATTTATATTTATATGTATATTTATATGTATATTTATATTTATATGTATATTTATATGTATATTTATATTTATATTTATATTTATATTTATATTTATATTTATATTTATATTTATATTTATATTTATATTTATATTTATATTTATATTTATATTTATAATTTACTATCTTTATATTATTTTATAATTTTTTTTTAATTATATAAAAAGCTAAAACGCTTAAAGTATAATAAAATATTTATATAAACAAAATTCTTAAAAAGGATATAAATCTATTTATACAATTTTTTTATATAAAAGAAATATATTTTTATTACTTAAATAAAAGTATAAGTCTTTATCCGGTTTATACTTATAAGTAAGGAGATATAATAAATAATAGTGCTTTTTATTTTATTTACTTCTTATATTTATTTATATAAGCAGTATATATATTTATAAGGTATATATATTTATTTAAGGTTTTATATAGCTTATATAAAAGCCGGGCTTATAATTATAAAATGTCTAACTATTTAACGATATAAAAATATTATATATTATAAAGAAGTATTTTAAAAGTCTTAACTATATAGCTATATATACTAGTCTTAATCAGGCCGCTATCTATTTATTTAAAAATACCCGATCTTAAATAAAACTAGTATAAAAATTATATAAATAAGACTTTTAAAATACTCTTTTATAATTATTATATAGTAAGATAGTATAATATAATATTATTTACTAAAAGTACTACTATTTATATATATATATATCTCTATTTATATATACGCCCTATTTTGAAGGTAGGTACTAACGCTAGCCCGCCCTACCTACTTATAGTGCCCGCGCCTAGCAAGTACCCGTACCCTCTAAATGCCCGCGCCCGCGCCCGCCCGCGCCCACATACGCAGCCTATACACGCAGCCTACACGTAGCGCTTTTGGCCACCGCTTAATTCGCTTAAAAAACGCATCTTTAAAGCTCTCGCGAGATACGCGCGTAACGCGGCCCGTTAATTAATCGGGCCCTCTACCGGAGCGGGCGAAGTTATAGGCGCGCCCTTAATATCGGCTATATATATAGGCGCGGGCGGGTATTTAGAAGGTATGGGTACTTACTAGGCGGGCGCGGTATAAATAGGTAAGGAGGGCTGGCGCTAGTACGTATTTTTAAAATCGGGCGTGTATATAAATAGAGATATATATATATATAAATAGTAATACTTTTTATAGAGGAGTATTTTAAAAGTCTTAACTATGTAGCTGTGTATGTTAGTCTTAATCGGGCCGCTACTTACTTATTTAAGAATGCCTGATTTTTATTAAGACTAGCGTATAAATTATATAGTTAAGACTTTTAAAATGCTTTTTTATACTAAATTAAGTAATATACTTTCTTTTATAATAATAATACGTACTAATATACCCGAATTATATATTATTATAATTTATATATACTTATTAAGCGAATCCTTAAGTTTAAGGGCTTTTAAAGCTATAATTAAGAAAGTTATAGCTATTTAAAGCTAAGACGCGTAATTACGCGATGTCTTTATTAGTCTTAGACCCGCGATGCGTCGTTACTTTTAGGGGCCCACTGTATAAAGAAGGATTTTAAAAGTCTTAACTATGTGGCTGTGCACGCTAGTCCTAATCGGGCCTCCACCTGCCTATTTAGGAATGCCCGATCCTAATTAGAACTAGCGTACAAATTGTGCAGTCAAGACTTTTGAAATGCTCCTCTGTACACCAGTCCGACCAGCTTCCACTACGTACATACGCTGCTAGGGCTATGACGCCTCCCCTGGAATTAACGTCATGGTTTTCGTACGGTTGGCTTTAGTGCTCGTCATTGTCGCTGGTAGACATGATTTTTCGTAATCCCGCTTGTTTATGGAATCTACTGAACTAATCCTCTTATCTTACAAGCTGTTTCGGTTTTGTCACTACAATTGCGCTTCTTTCCCCTTTGTCCCGGGGACAATAACCGACCACTTAGCCACGGCACGAAGCCAAAAAGCCTCCCCAAACGCTCGCCATCCGATATCCTCGCACCCACGATGCGGGCGCCATTGCCTATGCCCATTGCGACGTTCCGTCTTGCACCCCGTGCAGCGAATGCGCCGCAGCTGGTCTTTGCTTATTCCGCGCAATCGCGACGCGTTTCCCGGAGATCCGGCGCCTGGTTGCGGCGGCAGTGTCCCGGCTCGAATGCCCGGCAGACCACAATCCTCTCGCGAGCCGCGCGCAAACTGCCGCCCGCGCTCCTCCATCATGTTCGAAACATCTCAGGGAAGCCTCTTCCGCAGGCCAACTCGTGGATCCTGAATTTTTGCTATCGGGCAGCCGCCTGGGTCGGGTCGTCTATCACCGTCGTCGGCATCGGCGTCTTTGCCTTTTTTCTCTACGACGCCAGCACATACAAAGAGCACGGCGTCCACGGCGACATTGACGTCTCGCAGCTCGCTCTGCAGCCCCGTCGCGGTGGTCCCAAGAACCTTCCGGTCGCCGACGTCTTCATCGACGAAGACGATAGCGAGGCAAAGAAGCGCACAAGGAACAAACCCAAGCTGGTCATCCTGGGTGGTGGCTGGGGCGGCGTCGCGCTTCTCAAGGGGCTAAACCCCGACGACTATCACGTCACTGTCATATCTCCCACAAACTACTTTCTCTTCACGCCCATGCTCCCATCGGCTACCGTGGGAACCTTGGAACTGCGGTCCCTTGTCGAACCCATCCGTCGCATCATCAGCCGGGTCAACGGACACTTTGTCCGCGCTAAGGCAGAGGACGTTGAATTTGCCGAAAAGATGGTCGAGGTTTCCCAGCTGGACCATCGCGGAAGGGAGGTGCGCTTTTATGTGCCATACGATAAGCTCATCATCGCAGTCGGCTCCGTCACCAACCCGCATGGCGTCAAGGGACTGCACAACGCCTTCTTCCTCAAGGACATTGACGATGCACGTAAAATTCGAAACCAGGTGATTCACAATTTAGAACTCGCTTGTCTCCCAACAACGCCAGACGATGAGCGCAAGCGGCTGCTTTCCTTTGTCGTCAGTGGCGGCGGTCCCACTGGCGTCGAATTCGCGGCCGAGTTGTTCGATCTATTAAACGAGGACCTGACGCGGCACTTTCCTCGACTCCTAAGAAATGAAATATCGGTTCACATCATCCAGAGCCGAAGCCACATCCTCAACACGTACGACGAGACGGTTTCCAAGTATGCCGAGGGGCGCTTTACCCGCGACCAGATCGAAGTACTCACCAACTCGAGGGTCAAGGAGGTCCAACCTGACAAGATCATCTTCACGCAGAAGCAGAATGACGGCAGCCTGGTGGAAAAAGAGCTTCCCATTGGATTCTGCCTGTGGTCGACAGGTGTCTCGCAGACCGCCCTCTGTCAGAAGCTGGCTCACAGCCTAGGAAGCTTTCAGGGCAACCGCCATGCTATCGAGACCGACACCCAGCTGAGAGTCAACGGCACCCCTTTGGGCGACGTATATGCCATTGGAGACTGCTCTACGGTCCAGAACAACGTTGCCGACCATATCATCACCTTCTTGCGGACTTTGGCGTGGAAGCGCGGCAAGGATCCCGCGACTCTCCAATTGCACTTTAACGACTGGCGCCAGGTCGCTCAAGATGTGAAGAAGCGCTTCCCCCAAGCCGTCAACCACTTGAAACGCCTGGACAAGCTGTTCCGCCAGTTTGACGCTGACCAGTCCGGCACCCTCGACTTTGGCGAGCTGCGAGAGCTCTTGAACCAAATCGACAGCAAGCTGACCTCATTGCCGGCAACGGCGCAGCGCGCTCATCAGCAGGGCTGCTACCTCGCGCAGAAGTTCAACAAGCTCGCCCGCTTGTCAGAAGGTCTCAACGCCAACGACATCCGCGACGGAGATGTCGATGCGGCTGTGTACAAGGCCTTTGAGTACCACCACCTGGGTAGCCTCGCCTACATTGGCAACTCTGCCGTTTTTGACTTGGGCGAGGGCTGGAGCATCGCCGGCGGTCTATGGGCAGTTTATGCCTGGCGCTCCGTGTATTTTGCGCAGAGCGTGAGCTTCCGGACGAGGTCTCTCATGGCCATGGATTGGGCCAAGAGGGGTGTGTTTGGACGAGGTGAGCCGGTCTATCAGCATTCGTCCCTTGGCTTTTCCCCCGTTGTAGAGTACAAGGTCTAACTCGTAAAGTAGATTTGGTGAGCTTTTAACACGACGTGAATGCCCGTGACAGGTAGAACCTGCACCGTGTATGGATATGGGCGCACGACATTTTGGGACCGTGATGCAATGGATGTGTGCTGCTCTTTGCAAACCGCCTGTCTTTCCCCCATCAGCACCTAAAGTACCGCTTCTCAACCCACCGCTGTTCCTGATCCGCCAAGATATTGCAGACGACGACGGTGATGTCCGGAAACACCGTCATCAATCGGTGCAGCCCAAGTCGCCCAGCTGAGTAGGTGGCCAATACTATCCGGTTCAAGGCCACCCCGTGGTCGACAAGGACCTGCACTGCCATCAGGGCCGCTCCGCCGCTAGCCATTTGCGTGTCCAGCAGCAGCACGCTCTCGTGCCTGTGAATGTCGTCCGGCAGCCTCAAGTAGTGCAGTTCCGGCTCGCCCGTCGAGTAATCCGACTGGATCAGGAGGCGCCCTGTGCGGCAATCTGGTATCGTCTTCCGGAGTGCCGGTTCAAATGCCGAGCCTCCACGGAGCACAATCACGGCACTGACTTCTCCCTTAGATTTCAGTCCTTGGTACTTGTGTCCACAGGGTGTCTCAATTTCCGTCGCCGTGAACTGCACGTTATTCAGAGCCCTAAACCAGCCCATTAGCACGTCCCCTGGTTTTCACCGGCTGGCTCGCGACACAACTCACTGCTCTATGATGAGGCACGCCAGGCGGTCAAAGTAGAATATAAAGTCCTCTGCCGACGTGTCAAAGTCTTGAAGAATCGTGTTCATAAATTTTAACTGTGGCGTGTCGTTGAGGATCAAGACCCGATCCGTAAGTGGCTGCTCCTTGCACGCGGCTTCCAGTTGCGACAGGGCTTCGCGATGATGGGTGGATTTCTCAAAAAGCTTCCTCTCAATCAATTGAACCATCATATCTCCAGTTTATCTTTAGCACCCGAGCGCAGGCACAACGCAGAGGACTGGTACGACTCACCGAGCGCCACTCGATTCTCGATGCCCCGAGGTACGATTAAGTCGGCTACCTTTCTCTGAGGCTCGACGAACTGATTTGGCAGGGGACGACGCGTGTGAGCACTGGGCTGAGGGACTTCCAGCACCACGTCATGGCCTTGGGGTAATGCTTTACCTTTTCAAAATTCGGCTTCACATAACCAAACCACTGCTTGATGCAGCCCTCAATGTCACGCCCTCGTTCTCGGACATCTCGGATAACTTGAACCCGGTGATTGGTCTTGTCAGAGCTGGGAAAGAGGGGAAGAAAGAGTAGAGAGAGACTCACTTCGACGCGACAAGCAGGTATCCGCATCGGCTTCGCAATATATCTGAGGCCGGGTCAAATGGCCGCCTTGGCAGAGAGAGGGGGTAGTGCGCCGACTTACCCCGATGTCAAGGAGCTCAAGGACGCGGGAATCGTACAAGGCAAAGATTCCTTCTAATATAAGCACATGTGGCGAGTAGATGGACGTGGTGTGTTCTAGGCGCTGGTGTTTGGCGAACGAATACACAGGAATCTCTGCTCGCTTGCTGAAAAGGGGGTCAGCGAGTGTGCGAGGCGATGTTACGTCAGGGGCAAAATTTATCACCCGGCCTTGAGATCTCGCAGGCGGTCAACCAGGATATCGAAATCGATTGCCTTTGAAAAGGGGTCTGTTGAGCAGTCTACTCATGCGAGGGGCGAGAATCACAGCGTGATATACCTCGGGAGAGTCAAAGTCGTACTCGTTGGCAAATGCCAGCCTGGATTGCTCAGGAGTTAGGGTTTTGTAAAAGGAGTCCTGGCCGGCAATTAGATGCGCAACTGCCCCGGGCCAAGACATCTGGAGTGTGTGTATACCATGGACAGAATCACAACCCATGGCAGATTGAGCTTTCTCAGCATGGCCTGAGAAATGGTCGACTTGCCAGAGCCCGAGCTCCCTGCCACGCCGATGATGCTCACGTCCGCCCACGGAGGGGAGTAGTACACTCGCTTCTGGACGGTGACATGGCTCTCGAGCTCTGACATTTCCTGTCGCTTGACAGCATGCGGTTTTCCCGGGCGCAAAGCTAAGTGTCCGACAACGGTGCACTTAAAGCGCCTTTGGGCTTTCGTGCGCGGTCCCGACGACCTGAACAAGAGAAGCGTGTGGCCTTATCAGCTGCCGAGGAGCCTCTGCTTCGCCGTGGGCAGGCGGCTCGCGCGGAGACCGAATACCTGTGCCTTCGGGTAGCGGCGAGAACTTGCCGAGACGATATGATTTGGGGTGGCGAGGATGAGGCAACGAGACGAAGCCCGGGGTGTAGGTGGCGGGTGTCGACAAATGTAGCCTACGAACGTGCCCGCAAAGGGAGCTCCAGTAAGTGGCTCCGAGGTCTACAAGGACGGGCGGTAGGAGAAACCTGTTGCAAATATGAGGAGTGCATACGCCAGGGCCCCACACCCATTTCACTGCGAGAGCCCTGGGCGTAGCCCTAGCCCTTATTTGCAGGGGTCAGCCACATACATATAAGGGCACCCCTTCGCACACATATTCCTTCCTAGCTAGCTAGACACCATCATCATCTTTCCAGAGCTCCCTTTTCCATAGGTTATGGCCCTCGCGCGCGCTACGAAATTGCTACCTTAACCTCTTTACCTTAATTACCTTAATTACCTTGATTACCTTGATCATCTTAATCACATTTAAACCCTTCTTTTAACCCGTAGGCCCTTAAAGACTAAGGCAGAGGCGCGGCAGCCCGAGACATTGAGGCTATCGCCACCCATATAACAACACATACAAATCAACAGCCCTAAGGGTGTGCCTTGCGCGACGCACACGCCTAGGCTGCATACGACTCTGCAGCTATATAGCTAGCTGCATTACCCGCAGGAAAGCCGCTGCTATTACCGGCGGCTCGGTGTAGCAGGATAGTCGCCGCTAGCAGACCCCGTGTAAGAACATACGATAGCTTCTATAGCCTTAAGACGAGGGCGTAAGGCCACGGTAGATAGGCTTTAAGGATAGGAGAATTATAAGTTATAGAGAATAGAGCTTATCGTCGCCTTAAGGGTAGAAAACCTTAAGGGCTTTATTAACGGCACTATTATATTATTACTTAAGGACGATTTAAAGTATAGAACTTAGGAAACGAAGGATAAAATAGCTACGTATAGTATTATTACGAGTATTACTCTTAAGATAAGGGAACTTATTATAGATAACGGGTAAGATAAAGAAATAACCGCTAAATAGATAATAGACTTAATTAAAGTATCCTTAATAAAAGTCTTAAAGGTTGCTTTTTACGTAACCTTTATAAAATTTATCGCCCTTAACTTAAAGAAGTTTATTAGTATAAAGGAGTTCGTAAAGAAGCTATATTAATATTAAGATTAGCTTATTATAGTAAAAAAGGGTTTACTAAAACGACTTTTCGTAATTATAGCCTTTAAGGGTATTTAAAAGCAATATCTTAATTAGTATAGTAACTAAACTTATAATTAATAAGTAGGGGAATTATATTACGAAAGATAAGCTATATAAATAGCTTATAGGAGTTATAAAAGCTAAGAAATCTAAATCCTTAGCTAATACTACGTTCGGTAAAGCTAAGGGCAATAATAGTAAAAGCGGTATTAAGGGCTTTAAGGAGGACTTTAATAAGAATACTAGTTTAAGTAGACTAAGTAAGAAATATAATACCTTTAAGGAGACGGTTATTTTAAAGTGCGGCTACTATATTAAGCTAAGGAAAGTTATATATAAAGAGCCGGACTATTAAACTAAGTATCTTAAGAAGGCCCTTAAGTTTTAAAAGGTATTTCGAGCCGCTAAAGCCGCGACTAGCAATAAAGAGAAAACGGGCAATATAGCTATCGTAATAGCTAGTAGCGAGTTTAACGGCTGCCTCTTAAGCGGTATTATTATAGATAAATATAAGCCCGTTTAGGATAAAGCTATTATAGACTTTAAATATACGACTTACTACTTTAATGACCTTAAATAGTTTACCGATATAAAAGCCGTTAACCCCTTTTCGATAATATCGTTGAATAGCAGCCCGCTATAAGTAAAAGCTATAAGCACCGTTAAAGTTATTATTAGTAGCGTTATATTAAAGCTATTAAACGTTAATTACGCGCCGGTATTACCGGCTAACTTTATTAGCAATTAGTGCCTTAAAGAGAAGGGTATTAAGCTTAACGATATTAAAGAATAACTATTTTATATACCTTTTAAGACTAAGATCTATAATATCGCTTAAAAATATATATTATAACGATCTTAAATATAAGGCTAAGGGGTATATATACGGCCTTAAGCCTTATAGCCTTACTATATACTTAGCGATATATATATTACGAAACAATATACCGCCGCTTTAGCTACGCTAGCTTAAAGAGGGTCTTTAAAGTATATAATAAGGCTAGCCTTAAAATTAATAGAGAAAAAGCTAAGAGATTTTATTATAATGCTTATTACTTAAAGAAAGCGGACGTAATAATTAGTTATAACCTAAGCGTAGTAGCTTAAGCGTTCTTTACGTATATATATTAAGACTTCCTTTAATATAAGCTAATAAGCTATAAGGGCATTAACTATTGCCTTTACGGTATTAATATCTTTATTAAATTCTACTAAGCACTATTTTCGCTTATAAGAGGTCGGGCCTTTAATATAATAAAGGCTTAGAAGTTATAAGTTAAGAATAGCGCTACTAGCGCCCTTATTTAGGTACTAGCCTTCGATAACGCAACGGAATTTTACGTTAAGAAGATAAAGGCTTAATTAAAGGAGGACTACTTTATACTACGCTATAGCGCACCCTATATATCTTAGCAAAACGGTAAGGTAAAGACAGCCGGCCGCAAGCTTATAGAGTCCGTAAAGGTAATATATATTAAGATAGGGCTACCGGAATTCCTTTAGCCTTAGTACGTAGAAATAGCTATATATATAGCGAACCTCTTACTTATACGCGGCACGGCTTTAAGGGAGGCGCCGCTAGAAGCCTTGCTTAAGGAGATTAAGGTTCCTTATATATACTCTATTAAGCATATCCGGACTTAAGGTTATATTATATATATAACTAAGCCGTAAAAGATATTAGCTAAGACGGCTAAAATAGACCTTAAGGCGTAAAAAAGAAGACTTATAGGTCTTAAGGGGCTTAATAGTTATATTTATAACGTATAGCTCCTTAACTAAAAGAAAATTATAATTGCTAAGGATATACGCTTTTATAAAGCAATTAAGAAGACCTTACCCCTAAAAAAAGAAGATTATAACGTTGCGGTTTTTAATAAGGATAAGGATAACGCTAACCTTATAAAGGATATAATACCGTATTACTTAAGCTATTATAAGACCCTTAACTATTAAGATAACTTTAACTATAACGAGAACGATAAATTTAAGGGGGGTAAGCCGGGTAGCCCTTAGGATAAAGGTAACGAGCCGAGGTAGTAATAAGCTTTAAAGCTACTACCCTTTAAGTAGTAATAAGCTTTATAGCTATTACTACCGATACCTTATTATACCCCTTCCCCGCCTATAATAACGATAGAGCTAAGCGATAATAATATAGATATCTTAATATTAAATGCCTTAATTTAAGGGCTAAAGGTATACTTAGGAGAGACTATAAGGGTTTAAAGCAGCCTAAGGACGGCCCTTATAGGTGCGGGTTACTTAAGGACTTTTCCGGAGACCCTATAGCTAAAAACACGCCTAATTCCCTATATACTAAATCCTAGTAGTAAGAGACCTACGGATTCCCTACTTAAGGCACTACGGGCTAATAAGATATGCCGACTTAATAATCGGCTAACTCGCTAATAAACTAATTATATAATAGCGGTTAAGGGAAGGCCTTAAAGGACTATATTAAGGGCTCTAACGACAAAGCTTACTATTATAGACTAATACTAAGACCTATTTAGGCCGGGCGTATTAATAGCCCTTAAAGTAATCTACTAAGAGAGGGACTAATTTAATAACTTAAGTAACTAGCTAGTCCTCTCCGTATTTAGTGCGATAATCGCCGCTACGGAGGGTTCGCAGATAACCTAAAAACAAGCCCTTAAGCGGGATAACTATAAGACCCGCTAGCTGCCCGTAATAAGGCGGGAAATTAATAAATTAAAGTAAAAGGATACTTAAAGCCTTATATATAAACTACTAAGGGCTTAGGTCTTTAACGGGAAATAGGTCTATCTTAAGAAGCTAGTTTAAGGTAAAGAACCCTTTATAAAGGCCCGTTAAGTCGTTTAAGGAGACTAAGACCTAAAGGATAGGCCTATAGAGGAGCTCTATATAGCGGTAGTATACTAAGCCTCGTTAAAGCTATTTATAATAATTATTATAGTTAGGGACTTAAAGTAAGAACAATTTAACGTTATTTACGCCTATATATATATAGAAGTATAAGAGGAGGCTTTTATTACATAGCCCTATAAGCTTAAGGATAGCATAGGCCGGGTTTATAGGCTTAATAAGGCCCTATATAGTTATAAAAGCTCGCCTAAGTAGTAGTACGACTAAGTAAGTATAGACTTAAGAGAATACGGCTTTAAGCGCATTAAGACGGATAGGTATATCCTTTACTATAAGGTAGGCAATATACTTACGATTATCTATATAAATAATTTTATCGTAGCGGTACCGACTAAGGAAGCTATTAAGGCCGCGGCTAATATCCTAACCGGGCTATATAAGACTAAGTAGCTCGGCGAGCCTTAGAAATTCCTAGGCATTTAATTTAAACGGGATAGAGCGGTAAGAACGATTCTTATATACTAAACGAGGTTCGCTAAGAAGATCCTTAAGAAATTTAGTTAAGAGGTTACTAGAGCTATAAGGGCGCCGTAGCTAATAAGTCTTAAGGTTCCTTATAACTAAAAGAGTTAAGAACCTATAATAAATACTATAAAGTAGCTTCGCTAGACCGGCAGCCTGAATTACTTATTAATAAGCACTTAGTCGGATATTATATATACGGCGAATAAGCTTTTTAAAGCTAGTAGCAACTTAACGTATAACTATATAGCGATTATAAAGACGCTATAGCGCTATATTAAGGGCACCTTAAACTACGGGGTCGTAATAAGGGGGAAATACCTAATTAAGGACTTTAAGCTTTAAGTATATACGGATACCTCGTTTGCTAACGATTAAAGCACTCGTTGCTTTATAGCGGGCTACGTTATGTTTTTTAGCGACGGGCCTATCTTTTAAAAGAGTAAGAGGCAAACGATTATAGCGACCTCGTTAATAAAGGCGGAGTTTATAAACCTTACGCCCGTAGGCATAGCGGCGATATAGCAATATTAGCTATTAATAGAGCTAGGCTAGCTATAGCTAAGTTTATCCGTAATCTTTATAGATAGCTAAAACGCAAGGCTTGCGGTGCTAAATAAGAATAACCCGGCTAAGACTAAGTATATCGATATCCGTTATAAATAGATTATTTACTATACCGACGAGGGCTTCTTTCGATTAGTATAGGTGCGGACTAATAAGATAATCGCAGATAGCCTTATAAAGGGCCTTTTAAGAGAAAAACACGACTAATTCGTTTAGTAGCTAAGAATAAGAAAGGCGACTAAATAGACCTTTAAAGGGCTCTATATATAAACAGGGCGTTATGTAGGCGGAATAGCTAGTTATAATTAGTTAGGATTAGAAAACACTAAGGTAGGTATAATATATAAGGAAAAGGCTATATCGTAAGGCTTTATATGTATATACGCCTTATATATAGCTAAGGGGAGGTGTTATAAATATAAGGAGTATATATACTAAGGCCTTATACCTATTTTACTGCGAGAGCCCTAAGCGTAGCCCTAGCCCTTATTTATAAGGGTTAGCTATATATATATAAGGGCACCCCTTCGTATATATATTCCTTCTTAGCTAGCTAGACACTATTATTATCTTTTTAAAGCTTACTTTTCTATAAAACCTACTTACGGACGCTAGTAAGTACCGTGCTTAAGGTACGAGGTAAAAAGTATATACCCCCGCTATGCGGGGGGCCGTAGCGTAAAACTTAAAACACCCGGCGCTAACCCCGAAAACCTATATAAAGCTGCCCTTCTTAGCTACCCCTTTTAGCTATAAGCTTAGCTGCTTTTTTAGCTACCCCTTTAGCTGCTTTTTTTATTGTCCTCTTTAGCTACTCTTTTAACTATTAGCTTAACTACTTTTTTTAGCTTTACTTTTTAGCTTAATTACCCTTTTTAGCTATTTTTTAATTACCTCTTTTAGTTACTTTTTTTAATTACTCCTTTTAATTATATCTTTTAGTTACTTTTTTTAGTTACTTCTTTTAGCTACTTTTTTAATTACTACTTTTAATAATTAGCTTTATTATTTTTCAGGTACTTTTTAAAAAAGGAATTAAAAACATTTTTAATTTCTTTTTTTAGTTATACTTTTTAATTACTTTTTTAAGGTTTTTAATTGCTTTTTTCTATTTTTTTTTAATTTACCCTTAACTAAAAAAGCAAAATAAGCGTAAAAAAAGTAAGTAAGTAGCTATAGGTAAAGAAATTATAAAAGTATAAAAAGTATATAAAAAGGTTAAGAAATAAATAAGATATAAATATATAATATTAATAATCTAACTAAAGTAAAAAAAAGCACTAAAGCCTCTTATTATATATAATTCCTAAGCTATAAGTAACTTTAGTAACTAAGAAGAAAGTCCTTTATTTAGTATAACCTTATATACTAAACTTATAGCTAAATAAAGGCTTATATTATCTTAGTAAGCTTAAGAATTAGTTTTATAAAGAATATAAAGTAGCGCGGCAACTAATTATAAATCCTAAAGATCTTAAGCATCCCGCTTATAGTCTCTATATATACCTTTTTCTTTTTTACTTATATCTTACTTATAGATATATTATATAAAGCAAAGAAAAATATAAAATATATAAAATTTTCTAGCAGATTTAATATATCTTTTAGCGTATTTATATTGTATACTATTTATATTAAATTAAGCTTATAAGCTATAAAAAAGTTTATTTTACTTCTTTCTAGCCTTTTTAAAAAGCCCTTATAGTATAAAAGTATTATAAACGTAAGATATAAGTATCCTCGCTACTTATATATTAGTATATAAGATATAAGCATATAAACGATAATTAGCGTCCCGACCCTTAACTAAGGCCGGGGCGAGACGTTTTAGCAGTATAGTATTATCGTACTATTTCTTTATAGTAAATAGTAGAAATTCCTTTAACATAAGTTCGATCCCCGCGAGAGAAAGTAAACTTATAAGTCTATACGGAAATAAGGCTCCCCTTAAGCGCGCGTAATAATATAAGCGTACGTAGCTTCTAGCTACCGGCTTAATAAACCAGGGAGGTCCCGTCTTATAGATAACGAGGATATTATTATCTTCCCTTTAAAGGCGGTTATTATTACGGAACGTAAGATATAAGCGTCCCGGCTACTTATATATTAATATATTAAATATAAGTATATAAACGATAATTAGCGTCTTAACCTTTAATTAAGGCTAAGGCGAGACTTTTTAGTAGTATAGTAGTATTATACTATTTTTTATAATAAAAAGTACGCTTTAGTTATATTATTTAAAGTAAAGTTAAAACCTTAAAATAAGGAAAAAATCCTTTTTATAGCTTTTTAAGAAAACTTATATTTTTTATTAAGAGATACTTAAAGCTTAATTTTTCTTAAACGGGAAAACTTATATAAAAGTAAAACCTCTTATTATTTTATTATTTAAGGAAAACCTTTATATAAGTAAAAAGCCTAAAAGTTATATAAAGGAAAGCTAAAAAAAAGTAAAGAAAAAGCTAAAAACCTTTATTATTTAAATTTTCATTATAACTTCTTTTATTTTTAGTAAACCTTAAAATTTATTAAAAAGTATAAAGCTTAATCTCTTAGTAAATATGTTTACTCTATTATCTTTAAGTTTTATATAATAAATTTTTATTTTTATTTTTTATACGATTATATATAAAACTATATACTAAGCTTATATATTTTCTTAGCTTTTATAATTAAGGATTTTCTATTATTTTAAAAGTAGATTAATTATCTTTAAAAGTATAAGAACTTTATTTTTAAGTATATTTTAAATAATCCTTTTAATATAGTATTAAAATAGCTATATAAATATAAGGCTCCCTTATTAGCTTCCTTAAGGCTTATATATTCTACTTAAAATATAAAAAGTACTAAAATCTCTTTTTAATATAAAGAAATAGTGCGATAATACTATACTACTAAAAGGTCTCGCCCTAGCCTTAATTTAAGGTTAAGACGCTAATTATCGTCTATATACTTATATCTTCTATACTAATATATAAGTTACTAAGACGCTTATATTTTATATTTTATAATAATTACCGCCTTAAAAGAAAAGATAATAACGTCTTTATTATCTATAAGACGGGACCTACTTAGTTTATTAAGCCGGTAGCTAAAAGCTACGCACGCTTATATTATTACGCGCGCTTAAGGGGAGCCTTATTTCTATATAGACTTATAAGTCTACATTCTTATACGGGGATCGAACCTATACTAAAGAAATTACTAATATTTACTACGCTTTACGGCGCGAGGATAAGGGGATAAGGCGCGGACTAATTACTACTAATCGGGGCTAATATTACAAACTAATTACTACTAGTTAAAGCTAGTACTACGAACTAATTATTATTAATTAGGCCGGTATAATAAACTAATTACTAAATATAAACGTATATAAGGGCTTAAAAATAGTAAAAAGCTTATGTTTTTAAAGTATAACTAGCTACTTTATACTTAGTTTTTTAAGCTAATTTTAAGGATCTTTAACTATACTATCCTACTATTTATTATTAGTATATAGATAAACTATAAATATCTTAATAGAATTACTTAATAAACTAAGTATAAGCTTAAGCAAAAATACTATAAACTATAGTTAAGGAAATCCCTTAAATATCCTTAAATATCTTTTTAAAATTACGGTAAAGTCTATCCTATGTTTTTTAAGGTGTTTTTATAGTTAAAAATAAGCTAAACTATAATAAGAATATCCTATAAAAATCCTTAAATATCTCTTAAAAATACGAGTAGAATCCGCTTAATAGTTTTTATAGTATTTTTTATAGTTAAAAATATTATAAACTATAGTTAAATAAGCTTTTAAGCCCTTAAAGTTATATCTTAAAAACCTTTATAAGGTCCGATTAATAATATTTATTATATCTCCTTAAGCGAGCTTTTAAAGTACGTGCTTTAAGCGTTCTTATTATAGGGTTCTATAAAGCTCCTTAAAAGTAAAGTAAGGGGTTTAAGTATAGCCGTTTAGATTTTATAATAACTCCTTTAAGTAAAAAAGAAAAGCTAACGTCCTTATTAGTTTAAAGTAAAAATAAAGTAAAGGGGGCGCTAAGTAATAGCTTTATAGTAGCGTCTTTACGTTATATTAATAGTAAATTATCCTTATTCTTTTAATAGTTTTTTCGGCCTATTTAGCTAATAATAGCTAAGTAGCTTTAAATAGTAAGTAAGTTGCTTTATCGTAAATCCTTACCTTTTATTTAGTTATATATCTTCGTTTTATTAAAGCGATTAATATATTTAGCTAAAACTTATAATTAGGTTTTTAAGTTTCTTTAAATTTTATATTTAAGCACTTATTAAGTAGTAAGAAGTCTCCGTAGTAAAAAACATTCGTTTTTTATAGTAGGATATATTATAAAAAACCGGCTTTATTTAAGCCTTATCTTATATTATTATCTTACTTACTTTTTATACCGTTTTTCAATCCTTTATTAAGTGTCCTATTATAAAACGTAAGATATAAGCGCTCCGGCCACTTATATATCGGTATATAAGATATAAGTATATAGACGGTAATTAACGTCCCGACCCCTAACTAAGGCCGGGGCGAGACCTTTTAGCAGTGCGGTATTATCGCACTATTTCTCCGTAGCAAATAGTAGCAATTCCTTTAGCGTAGGTTCGATCCCCGCGCGAGAAAGTAGACCTATAAGTCCGTATAGAAATAAGGCTCCCCCCGGGCGCGCGTAATAATGTAAGCGTGCGTAGCTTTTAGCTACCGGCTTAATAAACTAAGAAGGTCCCGTCTTATAAATAACGAGGACGTTATCGTCTTTCCTTTTAAGGCGGCAATTATTACGGAACGTAAGATATAAGCGCTCCGGCTACTTATATGTCGGTATATAAGATATAAGTATATAGATAATAATTAGCGTCCCGACCCTTAACTAAGGCCGGGGCGAGACCTTTTAGCAGTGCGGTATTATTATACTGTTTCTCCGTAGCACGTTTTATATTAGTATATATAATATTAAGGAATTATATAGCTTTTTATTTAGCTATAATAATTTTATAAGAATTCTCCTGCTTTTTAAATAAGTAAGGGCTATAAGTAAAAAGTAATAACTTAATAAAGATAAGATATATAGTTTAAACTTATTTTACTATATAGAAATTAATAGCTTAAGGTATATTAAGATTAAAATAATCTTTTACTTAAGACTTATATGCTAATTAAAGTTTTAGTATAATAAAGTTTTTTTTAGCTAGTAGTAAAGGAAAATTAATAAGATGATATATTTATAAGCTAGCCTTTATATCTTTTAAGAATTAAGATATCGCTTTAAGAACTAAAGCTAATGCTAAGTTAAAGGGTATAGTATTATATAGAAACCTTATTTATATTATTTAATACGCTCGCTATAAGAATATTATAAAATATTAAAGATATTAAAACCTTATTAAGTACTTAGTATTTTAAGTAAGCGGCCTCGATTTAGTTACTATAAATTTTATAAAGGGCTAGGAATAGTATATTTAGTTAATAATATTAATAGTTAGCTTATATATATATATACTAAATAAGCCTTATAAACTAAGTATGCTTATAAGGCGCTAAGTCTTATAAATCCTAAGATTGGCTGCTTGCTTATATTTTACTATCTTTTTAAACTTGCTTTTTATTGTTTTAAAATTAAGGATAAGCTATTCCTAGGCTTTTATATACTTAATAATATTAAAGTTAAGCTATGCTTAGTATTTGCTTTAAATAAAACAGTATTAATATAAACGATTAGCTTAGTAGCTAGGATAGCTTACTAGCCTTTACTAAAAAAGCATATCTCTAAGTATAGCTTTAATAAATAAGCAGACAAAAGTCTACTCGCTATTTACGTTAAGCTTTATACCGGCGTTAAGTTAGTAAATATAAAAAAGGCTTTTAATAATATCAGCTATGTTAGTATTAAATAGCTTAAGAGTAAGTAAAAGTAAGTTACTATGTTTTATCTATATGCTTAAGTTAATAAATTACGGAATAAGATAAATCCATTTAATAGCTTAATATATATTTTAAAAGAGGCTAAACGTATTTATAAAGAGGAATATAAGTAATAGGAAGATATTTTAGTTAGTAAAGTACGCTTAAAGATAGTTTTTTTAAATCCTATAATCTTCTTTTTACTTTATAAAGATATCGATAAACGCGTAGAAATAAACTTTTAATATTAGTAGTTAAAGAACTAATAGACGAATAAAACACTTAGTAGTTTTAGCGAGACTTAGCTAAAGTTAAAGTAGTAATCTATATAAACGTTAAGTAGCTATACTATTACTTAGCCTTCTTAAATAATCTCGTAATTGTTTTAAACGACTACTAGCTCTTAATATAAAATAGATATCTATAAAGATTAAGCTTAATAGCTTTTACTAAGTAGTAACTTTAATAATAAGTTAGTATAAAAGACTTTTTAAAGCTTAATTATTAATTGCCTTTTAATACTAGTAGCGGAAAAACGCTTTTAATAGTTAATACTAATATAAACTACCTGCTCTATATACGTTTCTTTATATTTTTTAAGCGCGTATATATATTATATAAAGTCTAAAGGCTAAATTAGCTAGCTTTTGCTATTATAAATATATTAGCTAAATGTAGTATATATTAACTCTCCTTATTAATAGCCTTACTAAGGTTTTAATACCTTACTAGTAATAAAAAAAGCTATACCGCAGTAAATCCTTTTCTTATAGTTATTTAAGCTAAAAGATTCTTAAAATACGGCCTTAAGATTAAAAATAAGAATATCTTCTTATAGTTTTAACTAAGATAGTAGTAATATCTTATTAAGCTATAATATCCTTTTACGTAGTACGATAAGTAGTAAACTATAATAAAGCTTTTACTATATAATATCTTTATATAAAAAGAGATTATAAAGCTTTTTTAAGTTTTATATAAAGCGAAGAACCTTTATAAGCTATTTATACGCGTTTTATATTATATTATACTACTCTTCCTATAGTAAGAAAGCGGTCTTAAATACTAAGAGTTTAAGTAACGTTAGCTTATAGCAGACCTTAAAAGTAATACTTACTACTATATATAAAAAAGTAATTTCTACTACTTTAATAAATTAGCTACTTAATCCTTACTTAATTAGCTAAGTATAAAGGGGTGTATAAATTATTAAAACCTATATAAAAAAGCCTAACTTTAGCTTATGATTTTTTAAGTCCTTATATTTTTATACGACGTTTATAGTATTATATATAAAACTAAGGAAGTTAAGGTAGCTAGATAAAACAAAGGTCCGTATAATAAAAACCTTATTTTGTTAGTAATCCTAAGTAGTAAAAATACTAATTTCTAGTAAAGTAAATACCGCTAAATATAAAAGAGTAACTAGTAAAGTAAATACTACTAGTTATAAGTTATAACTATTAAAGTAAATACCGGTAGTTAAAAGGAGAGACGATATAGCCTATTAAGTAAAGACGGCTAGTATTAGCTATAAGCGGTATAAGCTAAATACGCTTATATTTAGCTTAAGCTAGCTTTAGCTAGTAATAAAATTAGTATTAAATAAATCGACTAATACCTTATATAATCGACTAATGTTTTATATAAAGCTAAGGCGGGAGGCCTCCCTTAAAAAGATAATAAAGTTTTATAAAAGGTTTTAAGATAAGGATATTAAGTCTTATAAGCTAGTTATAAGTAATAAAGCGTATAGTACTAATAACTAGTTATAAAGATAGTATAAGCTATGTTTATTAGCTTTAAAGGTCGTTTAATAACTATATAAGTTATATAAGGTATAAGTTATAAATTAGTATATAAAAGCATATAAAAGCATATAAAAGGAAAGCCTTTTAATAGTCTTAAAAAAGTGTAAAAAGAGGTCTTTCCTCTTTTTTTCCTTAACTCCTTTTTTTTCCTTCTTTCTTTTTCTTTAGCTAGTTTTAATATAAGAAATCCGTATAATAAGATACCTTTACCTTATTTAGTTTAGTAGTAAGCACTAAGTCTTCTCCTCCTTTTCCGGCTAGTAAATTTAAATTAGATAAATTACGCCTTATTACTTATTATATAAAAAATAATAAAGGTTCTATAATATAAAACTAGCTTATAAGAATCTTTATAAACTTAATAGCTCTAATAAAAAATACTTAATATTTATATACTTAGTAAGTTTTTTAAGCTATTAAGAAGGAGAAAGATATTTATTATAATTATATCTATTTAATTATAATAAATAAAAGAAAGAATATCTACTTTTATAATATTATAGCTAACTAGTTAATTATAAGCTAGTTTAAGGTATTTAAAGCTTTCTTATCCCCTAATAAGTTTTATAAATAATAGTTTTATTTTAAAGATTAAAGTACTTAAACCTTATACTAAAGAATTAGCTAAGCTATAAGAGTTTGTTACCTCTCTTAAAGCTTATTTTTAGTTTTATCTTATTATAATAAATTAAGAGGTAGTAAAGGTTAAATTTATATTAAGTTGCTTATAAGGCCTAGCCGCAATATAGTTCAAACTGATTTTTAAGGACTATATAGATAATAGTCTTAAAGATAGGAATTTTAAGACGAAGAATAATTTTAAGAATTTTAATAACTTTAAAGAAGCTCTACGAAAAATCTTTAAAATTATAGATTAGTAATAATTAGTAAAGTATAAATTAAGAAGCCTTAAGTAAGTTATATCTTTATTAGCTTATATAGCTTAATTCTAATAAAGAACTTTTAAGCTAAAATAAAAAGATAATGCCCTTATAGCTACGTTTTATTAAGGACTTAAAAAAGAAGTTTAAGATAAAATCTACTACTTAAATAGGTTAAAGACGCTATTAAACTATATTAATCTAGCGATTTAGATTTATAAGAAGTCGTATAAACGCCGGTAATAAAAAAAGCACCGGTTTACTCTTAGCGGGGTTATAAATAAAAATAATTACACGCGATAACGCGACTTAAGTAATATAATAAACCTAAATACTCTTAAAGTAAGCTTATTAAACCCCGATAAAAAAGCCATTTAATGCTTTAACTATATAAAAAAAGGCTATATTATAAGAGATTATATTAAAAAAAGAAATTCCTTTAAGGGAAGGAATATACTTATTTATAAGAATAATGCCCTTTTAGCTTATAATCCGCAATATACTTTACTATTACCTTTATTTAAGGATACTAAAGAAATTAACGCTAAGTTTATTATACTAACCTTTAGTCTATTTAAGACTAGTTCGCTTATAAAGGGTCTTTATAAAAAAGAACTTAATAAAAGGATAAAAATAAAAGCTAAAAGCTTTAATAATTAATAAAGGAATTCTTTAAGAATTAAGGATAATTATAAGGAAAAAACTTCCTTATAAACTATTAATAAAGATAACGAAAACACTCCTTATTTTAATAAAAACGTTATACCTTTAAATATAGAAAATAATAATAGCTATAATCCTAAAGACCTTAAATTTAATAAAATAAATAAAGAGCCTTCTTTTAAGAAAGAAGATAGTAATAGGCTTTATACTCCTTTTATTAAATATCTTAATATAGTTATTACTATTAAGGATAAGGCGTATAAATAGCTTTCTTAAACTAAATACTACGAAAATAACTACTTTATATATCTTTCGGATAAGTAAGGAAGTGGATAGTTTCTTAAATTAAAAAAGACTTATAATAAACCCGCTATAACGATTAAAGAACTTATTATTAATTTTAAGGTTTTTATAGAAAACCTTAAAAAGAATATCGAAGTAGATAAAAAAGAACTTATATAAGAAAATACTAATAACTAGATTAAAATCGAATAACTTTTACTTTTTACGCAGTATAATAAAACGACTATTAAAAACCTTTAAAATAGTAACTTAGCACTAATAAGTAAAATCGTTTAGCTAAAAGAAGATTATATATCTCTCTTTATATATATTACTAATTTAATTTAAGATAAAGACGATTTTTAGAAAAAGAACGATAAGCTAGCTAATAAGCTTAAAAAAGATATAAAATCCCTTAACTTAGCTATTAAAAATACGTTTAAACGATATAGCGAGTATTTTAAGACTAATTATTATCTTCGTAATAAGAATTATAATTTAAATATACTACTAAAAGCAAAACGATTTTTAAAAGATAGACTTAAAAACTAGCTAAAAACGTAATAAAATAAACATAATAACCTTAAAAAATATAATAAGATAATTCGTCTTAAAGGAGTTTTTATTAATAATACTATAATAAAAGATTGCGCTATTACTTAAGATTTAGTTTTTTAAGCTATTAAAAAGCTTAGTAACTTAAATAGACTAATTTTATAAAAAGAATTAAGATCTACTAAAAGGTCGGTAAACAAGGTAAAAAACTAATAAGCTTAAGAATAATAAGGCTATTTCTTAGTAAAAAAAACTTACTTATATTAAATACTAATTCTTAAAGTATAAAAATAACCCTTTTATTAAAATTAAGAGAATATTGCCTAAACGTATTAGTAAATTACGGTGCGATAAGTAGCTATATTTCCCTTATAATAGTAAATCGTTAAAAATTACGTTATAAAAAGAAGATAAGCTTTATTTACTTCTTTTAGTAAAAAGATTACCCTTTAAGTATAATAATAATAAGATTATACTAAAAACTAATTCTCTTAAGTATATAATTAAAATTTATAACTTAAAAGATTCTTTTAATATCTTAGCTATAAGCTATAAAAATATACTAAGACTGTTACGGAATCTAAACGGCCACGCCCGGACTCCTTACTCTACTCTTAAGGAAGCCCTATAGAACCCCGCGACGGGAACGCCCGGAGCACGCACCACGAAGGCTCGCCCGAGGAGATACGACGAATATTACCGGTCGGACCCCGCTAAGGTTTCCGGGACATAACTACGGATAGTTAAGAGCCTACCCGACTATAGTTTACGATATATCTAACTATAGGAGATACTGTAAAAACTATTAAGCGGATTCCGCCGGTATCTTTAAGGGATTTCTAAGGATTTCCGCGGGATATCTTAACTATAGTTCGACCTATTTCTAACTATAAAAGCACCTTAAAAGATATAAGTTAAACCTTACCGCGATTTTTAAAGGATATCTAGGATATTTAAGGGATTTCCCCGACTATAGTCTATAGTATTTCTAACTAAGCTTATACTTAGTTTATTAAGCGATTTTATAAGGATATCTACGGTTTACTTTATATACTATAGATAGTATAATTAAAGATCCTTAGAATTAGCTTAAAAAACTAAGTATAAAGTAGCTAGCTATGCCCTTAAGAAATAGATAAGCTTTTTACTATTTCTAAACCTTTATATACGTTTACGTACAGTAATTAGTCCGTTATACCGGCCTAACCGGCGGTAATTAGTCCGTAGTACCGGCCCCGATTAGCGGTAATTAGTCCGTAGTACCGGCCTTAACCGGCGGTAATTAGTCCGCGCCCTATCCCCTTATCCTTACGCTATAAGGCGTAGTAAATAGTAGCAATTCCTACTTATCTAAACGGAAATCCCTTAGATATCCGCTAGGCTAAGAGCGATTATATCGCACGATTAAGTACTTATCTTATAAGAAGTTAAATGCCGAACGATATTTTCTTCGGTAAGAAGCTCTTACTAGCTTTTAAGTCTAACCTTAATAATAAGCACCTCTTCCTTAACGCGCTTATAATAGAACTCCGAGACAAGTAGGCCGTAAGAGCGGAAGAGGCCGCGGCCTACCGGGCATACCGGTTTAATAATCTCCCTTACCCCTTTTTAAAGTACTATACCGCGATAGCCTACGGAGCTAAATAGGACGTAGAACGAGTCCCGCTTAGCTAAGCTAAGACTACTACCCTTTAAGAGGCAATCCGCTTTTAGAATACTAATAAAGGATAGACTATAAAACGATAAAATCTATATAACTAAGTAAACTAAATTCGGTATTACCTAGATAGATCGATTATCCTTTAAATAGAAGAAGTAAGGACGAGCCGACCTTAAAACTATCCGGCTCCCCGCCCGCTAAATACCCTCCAGATCGAGCCTATAATAAAGTTACTCTTTCCCCGGGACGATAAGCCTAGTAGATATTTCTACCGCGTACTGCTAATAGAATTTAGCTTAAGGGCCTTAACCGGAAATCCGCCTTAAAGGATACCCGGTAGTTTTTTAGTCTAGTATTACCGTTTAGCCTCGTCCGCTATAGCCGCGCTAATTAAGGCATTTTCGGGACTCTTAATTAATAAAAACGAGCTTCTTATACCGGGGGCCTTACGGCGCACCGGATTCCGGGACGTATATAAAACGGAAGGCTAAGCGCCTAGCGAGAGTATTAAGACTAAGACCTTAATAATAAGCGATAAGGACGCGGTAAGCGATACCCTTAGCGGGCTAAACCTATCTATACTAAGCGCGTAGATACTAAGACTAAGCATAGCCTTAAGCCCCTTAATAAGAATAGTGGCAATATTAAACGAATAATTCCTTAGTCTCCTTCGGGCACTAAGAAAAGAAGACGCGCTTACTAGGCCCCGGGAAAAACCTTAACTACGAGCCGAGGACGTAAGGAGATTTAACCCGTTAAGACCTCTAAAAGCGTCTTTTAACGAAGTCTAAGAAGACGATAAAGCTAGTACGTTCTAAGGAGTTAACCGTTTTATCGACTTTATCCGCCGAAACGCTAGTAAAGGCGAGGCCTACGCGGACGAATTAGCTATCTAACTGCCCTCCTTCCTTTAAAGAAGTGCGGCGGAATAGTATTTTAAGGACCTCTCGGAACTATAATAAGAAGAACTTAGCGAGCCCGGCGTCGGACTAAGCCGATAGATATCCGCCCTATAAAAACGGTTTAGAATCCGCTTAGATATAGCGATATAGGCACTTAATAAAGAGCACTTTACTATTAAAGATATAGTAGCAGGATCCGACTTTAAGTCTTAGATATTACGCCTATAACGTAAAGCTAAGGCCGCGCTTTACTAGCTAGACTACTTAATTATAGTGATCTACTAAAAGCTAGACGTTTACTTATAAGAATCCTTATAACGCTTAGTAAGGAACGAGGATATTAATAGATAGATTAATAAATACGAGGAAATTCTTCCTTAGCTATAAGTTAAATATACCTAGGGATCTTAGAAGTACTTACTAGCGCGAAAGAAATAGATCTAACCTATAAAAAGGCGAGGGCCGACTAGCCGTACCCCGTACGCGCTTAAAGGATAGTCCGGGACGCCCCGGCTATCTATTAAAGGCTCGCTAAGACTAAGGGTTACGTTTTTAGACCGCCTAGCAAGGGCGGATATACCTCGGACCTTATAGCGCTCGCTAAGTTAAGGAAGAAACCCGCTTAAATAGCTAGGAATATAAGTCGAGGTCCTTTAGCTAAAGAGAAAAGGGACTTTTAAGACTATACGCTTACTAACGCTAAAGCTAAAACGGGCGTACCCCGCGACTAAGGAAGGTATTACGGTAAAGACCGACGACTATTTAAGGGATAAAGAGTACGATATAGAAAGAGCTTAGTTAGATACTAATAAGAGCTTAGAGGAAACCGCAATCTATACTATAGCAGACTTAGTATAGGAGGCCGATAAAGCGTGCGGATTTTACGGCGAAGCATTCCCCTTAAAGAATAAGCTCTACCGATATATCGAAGATAAACACCCCCTTAACCTTAACCGCGACGTTGCTATATAAAGACGCAGCTTAGCATAGCAAGTAGTTATTTAGAAGCTATAAAACGTCTAAATAGTTAAGGCTTCCCCTAACGTCTAGCTATTAAACCCCGATAGGCCGTTACGATTTACCTACGCACGCCTATTAGTCTACGGTAAAGAAGGGCCTAAAATAAGTCTTAAAGCCTATACGGACACCGGGGCAGACCGAAGCCTTATTTAGGCCGACTTAGTAAAGACCTTTTAAGACATAACTATAGACTCCTCTTAACGAATTCCTATCTAAGGAGTAAGAAGGATAGCTACTATTAAATAGGCGGAATTCACCGCTTATATACTAAGAAGGCTAGATAGCAGCCTCGCGGTCGTAAAGGTAAGGATCGGCGCCTAGATAGTAAAACGCTTAGCGGCCAATATATTGCTTAGCTAAGACTTTTTAGTTCCCTATTAAGGGGACCTTATTAACTCTACGTCGGTCTTACGGATTAGGGCCTATAAAGGGATTAAAGCCGAAGTTAAGATAGTCCGGCTAGGACTAGCGATATATAGGTAGGTGATCTACTTAGTTACTACGACGATTCTAGCTAGTTCTAGCTACGCCTTACCCGTATAGGTCCGGGCGCCGCTATTAAGGCGTAATATAATATTTTTCCCCGATAACCCTAAGCTCGCTTAGATAATAATATAAGATTATAAGAGCTTTATAGCGATAAACTATTTTAAGGAACTATTAGTACTCCGCTAAAGCTAAAAGGTAAGGATAATTACGGACCTTAATAAGCAGTTTTAACTATATAAGGAGGTTAACGCTATAGCTCCCTTAGCGGAAGCCCTTACGGAAAATCCGAATAAAATAGACCCCGCCGAGGACTTCCTATAAAAGGATCTTACTATAAACTATAAACTCGGAATCGGCCGAACTAAGGACCTGCCCGAACTTACTACCGACG
>JAPEBW010000552.1:0-47655 GCA_027405785.1 Ophiocordyceps robertsii
CTAAACCGTTTTTATAAAGCGGAGATTTATTAGCTTAATTTAATACTAGGCTCGCTAAGTTCTTCTTATTATAGGTTTAAGAGGTCCTTAAAATACTATTCCGCCGTACTTTCCTAAAGGAAAAAGGGCAATTAAATAGCTAATTCGTTTACGTAGGCCTTGCTTTTACTACTATTTCGGCGGATAAAGTTAATAAAACGGTCTACTCCTTAAAACGTACTAGCTTTATTATCTTCTTAGACTTTATTAAAGAATACTTTTAAAGGTTTTAATAAGTTAAATCTCCTTATATCCTTAGCTTATAGTTAAGGTTTTTCTTAAGGCTTAATAAGCGCGTCTTTTTTTTTAATACGTAAAAAGGACTAAGGAATTATTTATTTAATATTATTACTATTCCTACTAAGGGGCTTAAAGCTATACTTAATCTTAATATCTATACGCTAAATATAAATAGGTTTAGCCCGCTAAGGGTATCGCTTACCGCGTCTTTATTACTTATTATTAAGGTCTTAGTTTTAATACTCTTACTAAGCGCTTAACTTTTTATCTTATACGTATCTTAGAATTTAGTGCGCTATAAGGCCCTTAGTATAAAAGGCTCGTTTTTATTAATTAAAAGTCTTAAAAATGCCTTAATTAGCGCGGCTATAGTAAATAAGGCTAAATAGTAATACTAAACTAAGAAACTACTAAGTATCCTTTAAGGCGGATTTTTAATTAAGGCCTTTAAACTAAACTTTATTAATAATATACGGTAGAAATATTTACTAAGCTTATTATCTTAAAAAAAGAGTAACTTTATTATAAGCTCGATTTAAAAAGTATTTAGCGGGCGGGGAGCTAAATAGTTTTAAAGTCGGCTTATCCTTACTTCTTTTATCTAAATAATAATTAATCCGTTTAAGTAATACTAAATTTAGTTTACTTAGTTATATAGGTTTTATCGTTTTATAATCTATTTTTCGTTAGTATTTTAAAAGCGGATTGCCTTTTAAAAGGTAGTAATCTTAGCTTAGCTAAGCGGGACTTATTTTATATCCCGTTTAGCTTTATAGGCTATTATAGTATAGTACCTTAAAAAAAGGTAAAGAAGATTATTAAACCGGTATACTTAGTAAGCCGCGGCCTTTTTCGCTTTTATAGCCTACTTATCTTAAAGTTTTATTATAAACGTATTAAGGAAGAGGTACTTATTATTAAGGTTAGACTTAAAGGCTAATAGGAGCTTCTTACTAAAGAAAATATTATTTAGTATTTAACTTTTTATAAGATAAGTACTTAATCGTATAATATAGTTACTTTTAGCTTAGCGGATATTTAAGGGATTGTTATTTAAATAGGTAGGAATTATTATTATTTATTATACCTTATAGTATAAGGATAAGGGGATAAGGCGCGGACTAATTACCGCTAGTTAAGGCCGGTACTAAAAACTAATTACTACTAATTAAGGCCGGTATTATAAACTAATTACCGCTAGTTAAGCTAATATAATAAACTAATTACTATATATAAACGTATATAAAGGTTTAAAAATAGTAAAAAGCTTATTTATTCTTTAAAGTATAGCTAGTTACTTTATACTTAGTTCTTTAAGCTAGTTTTAAGGATCTTTAACTATACTATCCTTTTATTTATTATTAGTATATAGATAAACTATAAATATCCTCGTAAAATCGCTTAATAAACTAAGTATAAGCTTAATTAAAAATACTATAAACTATAGTTAGGGAAATCTTTTAAATATCCTTAGATATCCTTTATAAATCGCGGTAAAGTTTATTTTATATCTTCCGGGGTACTTTTATAGTTAAAAACGGGTTAAACTATAGCTAGGATATCCTATAGAAATCCTTAAATATCCTTTAAAGATACTAGCGGAATCCGCTTAATAGTTTTTAAAGTATTTTCTATAGTTAAAAGCGTTATAAACTATAATTAAGTAGGCTCTTAAGCCTTTATAGTTATATCTTAAAAACCTTAGCGGGGTTTAATTAGTAATATTTATTATATCTCCTTAAGCGAGCCTTTATAGTGCGTGCTTTAAGCGTTCCCGTTATAGGGTTCCGTAAGGCTTTGTAAGAGTAAAGTAAGGAGTCCGGGCGTGGCTGTTTAGATTCCGTAATAATTTCCCTGCTTATTGTATATCACTTTTTATCTTAAACGTAAAGAAGGCTTACTTAAGGCATTTAATAAGAAAGTAATTTATATAAAGAGAATTAGCTTATAGATAAAACGTAGAAATAGGTACCTTAGTTATAAAGCTCTTATTCTATTATTTTTATAGCTATTTAATAGCTTATATATAATAAGGAGTAATTTAAAATAAGTAAGGTAATAATAAATAGTTTAAGAAGCCTTAAAGAGGCTAAAATTAAAGGAAGCCTTAAGGAGGCTTATACTACTACTACTACTAGTTATAGCGTATTTACTACTATATTAAGAAATAGATATAATATACCTCTTTAAGTTAAGTCTTATTAAAAGAGGAAAACCTAAATAGCTTAAATAGCTATTTTAAGTTAAAATCTATAAAAGATAAGGGGTAAAGGTCTATAATATTAGTAAGACGAAGCTACTTTTAAAATTTAAGAAAGCGTTATTTTAGTAGTAGTTTAGTAAGACCGTCTACAACTTATTAATTTAAGGAGATAAAATTAATAGAAAATAAATTCTAAAGGAATTCTTACTTAGCTTAGTTATTATAAATTTCAATATACTTTAAAGCTATTTTAATCTTTAAGATCTCCGAGGTAATAAGGCGTTTAGTCTATTTATTATTATAGAAAATCGTAGGGATTTAAATATTTAGTTTAAAGGATATACTAAAAAAGAGGCGTAAAATCGAAATAAGTTTTTTTACTATATTTAAGGAAGCTAAAAGCTTTACTTCTATAAAAGAGGTAGTAACTATATATTGCTTTTTAACAGACTAGGTAATAGGTCCGTTAAAAAGGCTTATAACGTATCCTTAACTAAACTTTCTAGTCTTAAGGTTGTTTGCGAAAGCTATATCTATATATATAAGTAGCTCCGGGTTTTTAGTATCGGAAAATTAAATGCTAAAATAGCATAAGGAATAAAGGTAGGAAATAAGGGACTTTACTAGCTATATATATTACTAGGAGGGATTTTCTATAAATTTTATAAGGGTGTTTAAAGCTTTAAAGATATCCGGTCTTATAAAAATTGCTAAAAGGTTAATACATTCTAAAAAGGATTAGTAGTAGTGGATTTCTTCGTTAGATATCGTAGCTATACTTATTTTTAAGGTCCTAAGAATAGGAAAACGGTACCTTTATAAAATAAAGGGATTAAGGCTATATATATTACGTATTTTATTAATATAAGTAGACTAGCTAATATATAACCTTTAAAACTACCGGTCTTAGATAATACGTAGTCTTAAAAAAAGGTAAGGGTGCCGTTATTAGTTAAGGAATACGTTTATTTAAGACAAGAAATAAAGTCTTCGGCTTCTTTTTTATTTTCCTTATAAAATGTAATAATAATATTGTCGACGTAAAAAAAGGTGAGTATAGAATTTACTATAAGAATATAGAGCTTCTTAAGGCATTATTAAAGCTATAAGGAAATAAAAGTTAAAGAAAGCTCTTTTTACTAAAAAGGGGGTAACTATTAAAGTCTATAAAGGGCTTTTACTAGCTATAATATATATCTGGGTATCTTAAATCTATACTAAGAAATAAACGTAGATCGCTTTATTAAGGTCTATATTAGTAAATACGTTAATAATATTAAGGGATCGGGTCTTAAGGTCGAATTTTACTACTATAGCTATAAGAATATAAAAATTCCTTGCTATTAAAGTAGCTATATAAGTTTTTTTATTATTATAAAGCTATAAGTCTCCGCGTATATAAAGGCGGGCCTTAACTTTTCGTAGATATCCGTGCTTATTAAATTTATAAGTAAAAGTCTAAGCTAAAGGTAAGGGTTAAGTAGTTGCTAAATTTTAAGGCGTATAATAAAAAAAGAAGGTCTTCCTTTTAAATAAGGATTTTCACTTTACTTTTCCGGCTTTTTTAAAATCTTTACTAATTCTATATATTGCTAAGTCTAACTAAAATTTAAGGAGAGGCGGTAAATCTTTACTATATATCTTCCTTTTCTAAAAAGCATAGAAAGAAGCGTTAAATGTAGCTTATAAAAGCTATAAGGAAGAGGGCAGTAAAAGGCGGTAAAAGCAGTTTAATTCCTTATAAATTAAGAAGCTTAAAAAAATCTAAAAAAAGGCTCTTATAGATTTTATATATCCTCTTAGTCTTTTAGTATGTTTTTCGCTATAAGAATATTGGTTATGCCGTCGAAATTAATACTTTAAAGCGGGCGGCTTAGAAGCTCGATTTAAAAGATATTACGTAATATGTTTTCGTCGATAAAATTATTTTTAGAAAGCGCCTCTTCGGGGCTCTTTAATAGTTTATTTTGCACATTTATAGCATACGGTTCTAGCAAGGAATTTAAAGTCGGAAGCTGCGTGTTAATAAGAGGATTTAACTTTATTATTTCTATCGCGTCTTGCGATTATATTTTAGTACTTTAAAAATCGTTATATATAGTATTATTATAATCTATAATATAGAGTAAAAATACGTGTTCCTTAATTAATACGGGGTCTTACGTAGGTACCGTCTTTATAAAGAAAGACTGCTTGTTAAAAATAATATCTTATACCCTCCGAACCTCTTTTTAAAAAAGGATAAAAATTCGATAGATACTAGTAAAATCGTAGCTAATTAAGAAGCCGACTTTTACGTATTTTTCGAGCTTAAGGTCTCTTTTTACGGTATTCTTAAAAGCTTTTATTATTAAAGGGTAAGCTTTATAGCTGTATATATAAATAGTAAAGAAATCGGGGGAAAGAGGGGGAATTCCCTTACTATTTTTTATAAGCTAAGATTATAGTTTATTAGTAAGGGAAGTTAATATACAATAACCTTAATCCGAATTATATAGTAAAATAAAGACTAAGAAGTTAGGAAATAAAGGGGTTTAAACGGCCGACTAAAACTATAAAGGGAATTTAGTTAGGAGAAGATAGGAACTTCTTACCTAAATACGAGGACCTTAAGAAGTATAGAAGAGAGCAAACTCTTAAAAAAGTAAAAAAGATAAAGTTAAAATAAAGAAGCTAGGGCGGAAAGGTTAACGAAGTTCGGAAACAGATAAATCAATTAATTAAATCGGAAGTCTAAAGACCTTAAGGAGTCCTTTAAGACGTCTTATTATAAAAGAAAGTAGCCGTTTTTTAGATTTCCGGCTAAAAGGTAATAAGTAAATCTAAGGAAATTCGCATTATACAGGCCTTTAAGAAAATTACCCCCTTAGCACGCTCTATAAAGCCGTTATAGGCTAGTATATAAAGGGCAAAAAGTTTGTTAATAATCCCTTATTCCGTAATAAATTCTTAGTATTCTTTTTATAGGGCTTTATCGTTATCCTTATAAATTTTATAAATAGTATAATTAAATTGCCTTCATATAAAGCTTTAAAAGCTAGTAAGGTAGTTAAGAAGCTCCTTTAATATTAAATTCGGAAGGGCGTAAAAGAAAATTAAGTTAGTAAAATCGTCCTTAATAAGGAAAGCAACCTTCTTCTTATTATAAGAATCCGGTAACGAAAAAAGGTCGTAAAAAATCCGATAAAAGGCTTATAGCCTTAGTAGCTAGTTATAAACGTAAAATAATTCTCTTTACTTTCCTAAGCTTATAAAGCTTATAGTTTAGGATAGTAAAAGACGTAAGAATAGATATACCCTTACTAAAAAGGGTTTTTTACAACGCCTGCTCGTTAAGGTGCCTTAGTCTTTTATACTAAAGTTAAAGAGAAGAGGAAGATATAGTTATAGTAGGTTCCTTCTTTTCTTCTATTAAGGAAAAAGAAGAAGAAAACGAAGAAAAAGACGAGGAAGGAATTAAGGTAAAAAAAAGCTACTTTAATCTCGTTATATTTAATAACGTATTAGTTATGCAATAGCTATGTTTTACAGACTTCCTTAATAGTATTAAAAATACTGCCTATTTAAGGATTTTAATAGATTTTTGCTTATTATAATTTTAATAAGAAAGCAACGCTTATATAAAAAGTTAGTATAAAAGTAACGTTATTTAAGTAAAATAATCCGGTAGATATTTATATAAAGACAGTGCTATAACTAAGAATTTAAGACTCTTTAAAGCCCGCTAAGACTAAGGCTTATGTCGGTATATAATTTAAAAAGCGGTCTTAAGCATTATAAATATGCCTATTTAATCCGCAATTAAGGATAAATAAGTTTTTTAATAGGTACGTTTATGCGGGTACCTATAACATAGTAAGAGGGGACGTTTAAGCTACGGCTGTAGCCTGCATTAAAGTATTTATTAAATCCGGGTTTTCTAAGGATTTAGAATCCGATTAAGGATTTACGGAAGTAGATTTATATTTCTCGGCTATATAAAGCGCGTTTTCGACTAAGGCTTTATTGCGAGGGATAGTAAGGAATTCGTTAATTGTTTTTTAGATTTTCTTATTCGGTTTCTAGCCGTTTAGTCGTATTTTTTCGTTATAATAAAAACAGTTTATATAATAATACCGTTTCTTATAAAGGCAAAAAGATAATAAAAAAGCCAAAGAAAAAGAAGAAGGGTCTTTAAAAGAGTGGCTTTTAAAAGTAGTAAAGGAAGTAGATTTCGATTTCTTTATTGATTTCGTAGCTTATTGCCTTTCGAAAATCTTTAAAATTTTAATACTATTTAAAAAGGTTTCCTACTACCCGTTTTTATTCTATTACGCTTCGTTATCTATTCGGTTAAACTAATAATTAGTAAAGGAGCTATTAAGGCTAGAAATAGCCTTTAAAAAGCTCTGCGTAAGGCGTAGGCCTTATACCTTTAAAAGCTGCGTTCTTTTTATATCCGTAAAGGCCTTTTACTAATTTATAATCTAAGTAGCTAGGTTAATTCGATTTAGTAAAGATAGAATCCTCTGAAAATTCGTAAGGACTTCTTTTTCCTTATTTTATAAAGAGGGCTATACCCGTCTTTATAGTAAAAAAAGCTTAGTAAGAACGTTGTAAATGTTTGCGATTATAAAATAGTAATTTTAAATGTTTTATATAATATATTGCTATAAAGTAAAAAGGGCCTTTTACTAGTCTTTATAGCTTTATAAATTAGTTCGATACCTTAAGTAAAGGACCTTATAGGTTTTTAAATTATCGATAAAAAGGTTAGTAATTTTCTTTACTTAAGGATTTATTTATAAGACTAAGGGTTTCTTATAAAGCCGTAAAAAGGGCTTTTTTAAAGTAGCTAAAAGATTAATTTAATCCTAAATTCTATAAGAAGTAGCGTATTTCTAAATCGCTAAAATCTAACGCTCTTAGTTAAAAGCGCCGTTAAGAGCGGTTCCCTTTAAAGAGCTTATAAATTCTGTTATTTTAGTAAAAGGGGAAAAAAAGGGAAATAAGGCGGCGTAAATAAGATGCTTTTATAGGTGATTTTCTATAAAGAGAGCGTTTTTTTTACTCTTAAAAGGCGTCTTTTACTAGCAGGGGCGTAATAAGATAAGGGTGCCGCAACAACTAATTTTTTCTCTTATACGTAGTAAAAGAGATCCGGGCTTATAACTCTTAAATATAAAGAAGGCTTATTTAGGGCATTTAATAAGAGAGCAATTTATATAAAGAGAATTAGCTTGTAGATAAAAGGTAGGAATAGGTAATTAAGTAGTAAAGCTCTTATTTTATTATTTTAGTAGCTATTTAATAGCCTATATATAATAAGGAGTGATTTAAAATAAGCAGGGCAATAATAAATAGTTTAATAAATAATAACGAATAATAAATAGTCCTTGTAAAAGAAGAGGTTTATAAAAGGTCTGTATACTAAAAGGTAAAATAGCCTTTAGTCTATACGTAGCTAAAAATCAGGGGAAGCCTTAAGGAGGCTCGTGCTAAGAAGCCTTAAGGAGGCTCGTGCTATAGCTATTACTACTACTACTACTACTACTACTACTACTATTATTACTACTACTATTATTGCTATTATATTAAGGAATAGATATAATACTAATATATAGCTTTTAAAGCTGCCGGTCTTAAATAATACGTAGTTTTAAAAAGAAAGTAAGGGTGCTATTATTAATAAGGGAATATATATTTTTAAGATAAGATATAAAGTCTTCGGCTTTTTTTCTATCTTCCTTTTAAAATAAAATAATAATATTATTAATATAAAAAAAGGTAAGTATAGAATTTACTATAACGATATAAAGCTCTTTAAAGCACTATTAAGGCTATAAGGAAATAAGGGTTAAAAAAAACTCTTTCTACTAAAAAAAGGTAACCGTTAAAGTCTATTAAAAGCTTTTACTAGCCGTAATATATATCTAGGTATTTTTAATCTATTAAGAAAATAAACATAGATCTTTTTACTAAGGTTTACGTTAGTAAATACGTTAATTGCGTTAAAGAATTAAGTCTTAAGGTCGAATTTTGCTATTATAGCTATAAAAATGCGAGATTTCCTTACTATTAAAGTAGCTATATAAGTTTCTTTATTATTATAAGGCTATAAGTCTCCACGTATATAAAAGCAGGCTTGAAATTTTTATAGATTTCTGTGCTTATTAAATTTATAAGTAAAAATCTAAGCTAAAGGTAAAGGTTAAGTAGTTATTAAATTTCGAAGCGTTTAATTAAAAAAGAAGGTTTTTCTTTAAAGTAAGGATTTTTACTTTACTTTTCCGGCTTCTCCGAATTCTTTACCGAATTAGTATATAATTAAGTCTAACTAAAATTAAGGGAGGGGCGGTAAATCTTTACTATATACCTTCTTCTTTTTAAAAGCGTAAAAAGAAGTGCTAAATATAACCTATATAAGCTATAAGAAAGGGGGTGCTAAAGTAGTATAAATCCTTATAAATTAAGAAGCTTAAAACGGCTTAAAAAAAGCTCTTATAAATCTTATATATCCTCTTAGTCTTTTACTATATCTTCCGCTATAAGAATATTAGTTATACTATTAAAATTAATACTTTAAGGCGGGCGGCTTAAAGGCTTGATTTAAAAGATATTACGTAATTTACTTTTATTAAGAAAATTATTATTAAGAAGCGACTTTTTAAAGCTCTTTAATAGTTTATTTTGCGTATTTATAACGTTAAGTCCCGGCGAGGAATTTAAAGTTAGAAGCTATATATTAATAAGAGAATTTAACTTTATCGTTTTTATCGCGTCTTATAATTAAATTTTAGTGCTTTTAAAACTATTATATATAGTATTATTATAATTTATAATATATAATTAAAATAGCTATTTCTTTATAAATATAAGGTCTTATATAGGTACTATCTTTATAAAAAAAACTGCTTGTTAAAAGTAACGTTTTATACCCTTTAAACCTCTTATTTAAAAAGGATAAAAATTTAATAGATATTAATAAAATCGTAGCTAACTAAGAAGCCGATTTCTACGTATTCTTTAAGCTTAAGGTCTCTTTTTCCGCTATTTTTAAGAGCCTTTATCGTTAAAAGGTAAGCTTTATAGCTATATAGAGAAATAGTAAAAAGATCGGGGGAAAAAAGGGCAATTCTCTTACTATTCTCTATAAGCTAGGTTTAAGGTTTCTTAGTAAGGGAAGTCTAAGGACCTTAAGGAGTTCTTTAAGACGTCTTATTATAAAGGAAAGTAGCCGTTTTTTAAGCTTCTTACTAAAGGATAATAAGTAGATTTAGGGAAATTCGCATTGTATAAGCCTTTAAGGAAATTACCCCCTTAGCACACTCTATAAAGCTATTTAAAGCTAATATATAAGGGGCAAAAGGTTCTTTAATAATCCTTTATTCCGTGATAAATTCCTAGCATTCTTTTTATAGGGCTTTATTATTATCCCTATAAAGTTTGCAAATAATAAGGTTGAATTGCCAACGTATAAAGCTTTAAAAGCTAGTAAGGTAGTTAAGAAAGTCCTTTAATATTAAATTCGGAAGGGCGTAAAAGAAAATTCAGTTAGTAAAATCGTTCTTAATAAAGAAAGTAACCTTTTTCTTATTTTAAAAATCCGGTAGCGAAAAGAGGTCGTAAAAATCTAATAAAAAGGCCTTATAGCTTTTATAGCTAGTTATAATTATAATATAGTTTTCTTTGCTTTCTTAGGCTTATAAGGCTTGTAATTAAGGATAGTAAAAGACGTAAGAATAAATATACTTTTACTAAAAAGGGTCTTTCGCAACGCCTACTCGTTAAAGTGCCTTAGTCTTTTTTACTAAAGCTAATAAGAAAAGGAAGACGTAGTTATAGTAAATTCTTTTTTTTTTCTATTAAAGAAGAGGATAAAAAAGACGAGGAAGGAATCGGGGTAAAAAAAGAAGCTACTTTAATTCTATTATATTTAATAACATATTAATTATATAATAGCTAAGTTTTATAGATTTTCTTAATAGCAGTAAAAAATACTGCCTATTTAAGGATTCTAGTAGATTTTTACTTATTATAATTTTAGTAAAGAAGTAACGCTTATATAAAAAGTTAGTATAAAAGCAACGTTATTTAACTAAAATAATCCAGTTAAGGTTTATATAAAGACGGTGCCGTATCTAATAATTAAGGACTCTCCGGAGCCTAATAAAGCTAAGGCATATATTAGTATATAATTTAAAAAGCGGTCTTAAGCATTATAAATATACTTATTTAATCCGCAATTTAAGATAAATACGTGTTTTAATAGGTATACATATATAGGTACTTATAATATCGTAAGAGGGGCCGTTTTAGTAGCGGCTATAGCATATATTAATATATCTATTAAATTCGGGGTTTTTAAGGGTTTAAAATCTAATTAAAGATTTACGGAAGCGGATTTATATTTCTTAGCCTTGCAAAAGGCGTTTTCGACCGAGGCTTTATTGCGAGGGATAGTAAGGAATTCGTCGATCGTTTTTTAGATTTCCTTATTTAGTTTCTAGCCGTTTAGTTATATTTTTTCGTTATAATAAAAATAGCCTATATAATAATACCGTCTCTTATAAAGGCAAAAGGGTAATAAAGGGGCCGAAGAAGAAAAAGAAAGGTCTTTAGAAGAGTAGCTTTAAAAAGTAGTAAAGGAGGTAGATTTTAATTTCTTCGTTAATTTCGTAGCTTATTGCTTTTCGAAAATCTCTAAAATTTTAATGCTATTTAAAAAAGTCTCCTACTACCCGTTTTTATCCTATCTTACTTCGTCGTCTATTTAGTTAATTTAATAATTAGTAAAGGAGCTATTAAGGCTAGAAATAGCCTTTAAAAAGCTTTACGTTAAGCGTAAGCCTTAAGCTTTTAAAAGCTACGTTCTTTTTATATTTATAAAGGCCTTTTACTAGTTTGTAATTTAAGTAGCAAGGTTAGTTTAATTTAATAAAGATAAAATCCTTTAAAGATTTATAAGAACTCCTTTTTTTATTTTACGAAAAGGGCTATACCCGTCTTTATAGTAAGGAAAGCTTAGTAAAAACACTATAAATATCTATAATCGTAAAATAATAATTTCGAATGTTTTTTATAATATATTCTTATAAAGTAAAAAAGGCCTTTTACATATCTTTATAGTTTTATAAATTAGTACGATACCTTAAGTAAAAGAACTTATAGGCTTTTAAATTATTAATAAAAAGGTTAGTAATTTTCTTTACTTTAAGATTAACTTATAAGACTAAGGGTTCTTTAAGAAGCCGTAAAAAGAGCTTTTTTAAGGCAACTAAAGGTTTAATTTAATCCTAAATTCCGTAAGATATAGCGTATTTCTATATTATTAAAATCTAACGTTCTTAGTAAAATAGGCTGTTAAGGGCGGTTCCTTTTAAAGAGCTTGTAAATTCTATGATTTTAGTAAAAGGGGAAAAGGGTAAATAAGGCGGCGTAAATAAAGATACTTCTATTAGTAATCTTCTATAAGAAGAGCGTTTTTACTCTTAAAAGACGTAATTAACTAACAGGGGCGTAATAAAATAAAGGTGCCGTAATAACTAATTTCTTTTATGCGAAGTAAAAGAGATCCGGGCTTATTACTCTTAAATATAAAAAAGGCCTATTTAAAGCATTTAGTAAGAAAGCAATTTATATAAAGAGAATTAGCTTATAGACGAAAAGCAGGAATAAGTAATTAAGTTATAAAGCTCTTATTTTATTATTTTAGTAGCTATTTAATAGCCTATATATAATAAGAAGTAATTTAAAATAAGTAAAGTAATAAGAAGTAGTTTAATAAATAATAATAAAAAACAAATAGTCTTTAATAAAAAAGAGGTTTATAGAAGGTCTATATACTAAAAAGTAAAATAGCTTTTAGTTTATACTTTGTTAAAAAGTAAGGGAAGCCTTAAAGAGGCTAAAATTAAAAGAAACCTTAAGGAGGCTTATGCTGCTACTACTACTACTACTACTACTACTACTACTACTACTACTACTACTATGTTAAAGGTTAGAGCAGCAGCGAAAATTGTAGGGAAATTAAAAGATTATATAATAGCACGTAATAGAAAAGTCGATATTCTATAAGGCAGGATTTAGCTAGATTTTATTAATAAAGAATTAAGTGCGTAAGTGCTTATAGAATCTCTAGCTATTTAGTAGTAGAAGATTCGCCTTTTATAGATAAATATAAAGGAACAGAGTAACATATCCGGACCGGCCTTCGGGTAGTCTTAAAGCCCGAGGAATGTTTATTTTAAAGCATTTTACCCCGTAGCTATATGTCCCTTCTTTATGCGGCAATTTATGTTTAAAGTTAGTAAAAGTTAGTATATATCTAAGTAGATCTTTATTTTATCTAGCCATCCTAACCTCCTTAGTCCCGTACATAACGCTCTAGACGTTATATAAGAATGTAAAGACTTAGAAGATAACGCGCGAAAGCTAGGCTATTTAATACGGGTTTTTCTATAATTTATATACCCCTCTATGCTTAGCTAATTAAGAAAGAATAAATAGCTGATTTATTAAGGTAGTAAAAATCATTCTTATACAGCCTCCCTTAAAGAGTAGACTTATATACTTTTTACTAATTTGTTTAGGGTAGTATATATATAAGGTAAAGTTCTAAGAAAACGTTTCTTAGACCTAAAATATATAAAAAACCTTTCTTTTTAAGAAAAAACATTTTAAGGTATATACTAAAATAGAAAAAACCTTATAAAAGAAGAATAATCTTTAGTTTTATTATTTAAGGATGCTTATTAAGCAAACCTAATCTCTAGGAAAAATTATAAATAATTTAAAAACTTAGTATTTTTAATTATATTTAGGAAACCTTTTTAAAAAAAAAGAACTTAGTAAGAGGAAAGGTATAAAAAGCAAAGAAATAACCTTACCTACTCCTTTTATTTATAGGACTTCTTATACTAAGGATAATTCGGTCTTAAGCTTATTAATTAAAGTAAGACCTAATTCCTTAATAAAGATATTAGCTATATTATCTTTTAATTTAATATAAAAGACCCTGATTTCTTAATTTCTTATATTTATTCTTATATAGTAATATATAGCACGTATATGTCTAGTACGCTTATAGAATTTAGGATTTTCTGCTAATTTAATAGCAGCAGTATTATCTGTTAAAATAAGGGGAATACTATTAAAGATCTTTATAGATAAATCTTTAGTAATTGCAGTAAAGAGACTATTTAAATATATAGCTTCTTCTACAGCCTCCTTAAGGCCTATATATTCTGCCTTATATATAAAGAGAGCAACTGATTTTTGCTTAGAATAAGCCTAACTTATAACGTTATTATATATATAAAAATAATACCCTAAGATAAAGCAGGCGTCTATTAAATCCGAGGCCTAACTCGTATTAGTAAAACCTTTTATATATAAAAAGTCTAAAGAGATATTATACGTATATTTAATCTAAAGGCTAAGGTATTTATTTAGATATTTCTAAATTATATTTAAAGCCTTTATATGCGTATTGTTTAGTTTAGCAGCGAATCTCGCATAAGATATAACTAAATAAAGGATATCCGGCCTTTTAAATAAGGCTAAAAATAATAAGGATCCTATTTCTTTTTAAAATTGTAATATTACCTCTTTTAAGGGTAATTCCTTAGCTTTTACTAGCTTAAATCCTACTATAACAAGCGTATTCGAAGTTCCTATAGCTTTTTTATTAAACTCCTTTATTTTATTTAAGGTTTATTTTTCTTCGGATATATATAGCTCTTTTCTATCTTAGTTAATTTGTATATTTAAACCTAAGAAGTCTTTTATATCTCTTAGTATAGTAAAATCTAGGGATTTAGCTAATTTTTTAAATAGTCTTTCTTCTATTATAGTTTTCAAGGGCCTTATTATAAGAAAGTTATCTACTTAGATCGCTAGAGCAATTTTATAGCGTTTATTTATAAATACCCCCTCTTTTAATAAAAAGAGGGAAAATCCGAGTTTATTTAGTATATCTTTTAAATAAGTATACTAAAGCTTTAGGCTTTATTTAAGACTATAAAATGCTTTCTTTAGCTTTGCCTTTATTAAACCTTTATTATGTAGGTCTATGAATTTTAATAGATTTATCCCTTTTCCTTTATAATAAGATTTATTCTTAGAATAATAGTCTTTTAAAGCATATTGTTCGTAGCCTATAGGAAGATTAATATATACTTTTAAATCTATATTGGCATAAATAAAGGCATTTGTAATATCTATTTACATAGCTTTATAATTATTTTAAACTGCTAAAATAAAAAGGATTTTAGTAGATTTGGGTCTAGCCGTAGTTAAGAAGGTTATTAAGTAATCTAAGCTATATATTTGCTTAAATCCCGAAATTACGAAACGGGCTTTATATTTAATAATTTGATTTTAACTATCCTTCTTAATAGTATAAACCTAATAGCTACCTAAAGCCTTCTTATCGCTAGGAGGATAAGCGAATTCCTAAGTATTATATTTTATTATTTAGTTTATTTCCCCTAGCATAGCATTTTTCCAGCTAGCTAAATAAAGACTATTTATTGCCTGTTTATAGATATTTAGCAGACCTTAATCCCGATCTTATTTTAATATAGCTAGAATAGATTCTTTATAATTACTATTTAAAAGCAGGCATATATTAAGGTAATCTATATAGTTAGTATAGGACCCGTTAAGCTTCTTAGGTATTTCTACTACTATACGACTAGTAAGGCTAGGATCTTTATTTAAAGAACCTTTTTCTATAGTAGTTAAGGAATTTTCTTTAGTAATTTCCTTTAGAGGATCTTCCTCTATAGGGCTATAAGCTTTTAGCCTATCTTTATTCTCTAAAATTGTATTAAAATCGAAGTCTTTAATAAGACTAAAAGGGTCATTAATAAACTGATTTTCTAGTATAGTAATATCTTTAGAGACTATTAATTTTCTCTTAGAAAAATCCTAGACTTTATAAGCATTTTTATAATAGCTTATAATAACTCCCTTAAAAGTCTAGCTTCGAGCTTATCTTTAAGGTCCTTATTCTTATAATAAATAAGGCTTCGAAAGGTTTTAATCTTATTTAAGGTCTTAAAAGGTATAATAATATTATCCCTCTCTTTTATAAGGCTTAAGCTAAAGCTAAGCTATTTAATACGGGTTTTTCTATAATTTATACACCCCCCTATGCTTAGCTAATTAAGTAAGGATTAAATAGCTAATTTATTAAGGTAGTAAAAATCACTCTTATGTATACTACTAGTTATAGCGTATTTAGTACTATATTAAGAAATAAATATAATACCTTATTATATACAGGCTAATAAATAGCTACTAAAATAATAAAAACAAGAGCTTTATTACTTAGTTACCTATTCTTACTTTTTATCTATAAGCTAATTCTCTTTATATAAATTACTCTCTTATTATTAAATGCTTTAAATAGGCCTTCTCTACGTTTAAAAGTTATAAGCCTAGATCTTTTTTACTTTATATAAAAGAAAAATCAGTTATTGCGGCACCTTTATTTTATTTACGCCCTTGCCGGTTAATTACGCTCTTTAAAAGAACTTCCTTACTAAAATTATAATAAGTAAAAATCAACTAAAATCATTAAATAAGTAGTATTTTTACTACGATTAAGGAAGTCTATTAAACATAGCTATTATATAATTAATATATTATAAAATATAACGAAATTAAAGTAGTTTTTTTTAATATTAATTCCTTTTTTTTCTTTGTTTTATCTAGTATTTTAACAAAATAATAAAAAACCCCTATTATAACTACGTCTTCTTTTTGTTTTTAGCTTTAGTATAAAAAACTAAGGTACTTTAATAAGTAAGCGCTACGAAAGACCCTTTTTAATAAGGGTATATTTATTCCTACGTTTTTTACTATTCTTAACTATAAGCCTTATAAGCTCGGAAAAGCAAAGAGAATTATATTATAAGTATAACTAGCTATAAAAGCTATAAGACCTTTTTATTAGATTTTTTATAACCTCCTTTCGCTACCGAATTCTTATAATAAGAAGAAGGTTGCTTTCTTTATTAAGGACGATTTTACTAACTTAATTATCTTTTACGCCTTTTTAAATCTAACTTCGAAGGAGCTTCTTAACTACCTTACTAGCTTTTAAAGCTTTATATAAAGGCAATTTAACCTTACTATTTGCAAAATTAATAAAGATAATAATAAAGCTCTATAAAAAGAATATTAAGAATTTATTACGCAATAAGGGATTATTAATAAATCTTTTACTCCTTATATACTAGTTTAAAACGGCTTTACAGACCGTGCTAAAGGGGTAATTTTCTTAAAGGCCTATATAATACGAATTTCCTCGAATTTACCTATTACCTTTTAGCTAGAAATCTAAAAACGACTACTTTCCTTTATAATAAGACGTCTTAAAGGACTCTTTAAGGTCCTTAAACTTCCTTTACCGAGAAACTATAAACCTAGCTTAAAAAGAATAGTAAGGGAATTCCCTTTTCTTTCCCGATTTTTTTACTATTTATATATACGGCTATAAAGCTTACCTTTTAAAAATAAAGGCTCTTAAAAACACTATAAAGAGAAACCTTAAGCTTAAAGACTATATAGAAGTCGGCTTCTTAGTTAGCTATAATTTTATTAATTTTTATCGAATTTTTATCCCTTTTTAATAAAAGGTTTTAAAAGTATAAGATATTACTTTTAATAAGTAGTATTTCTTTATAAAGATAGTACTTATTTAGGACCCTATATTAATTAAAGAATATATATCTTAATTATAGATTATAGATTATAATTATACTATAATTAACGATTTTTAAAGTACTAAAATTTAATCGTAAGATATAATAAAAACGATAAAGTCGAATCCTCTTATTAATATATAACTTCCGACCTTAAATTCCTCGCTAGAACTTAATACTATAAACACGCAAAATATACTATTTAAGAGCTTTAAAGAAGCGCTTCCCGATAATAATTTTCTTAACGAAAATATATTATATAATGTCTTTTAAACCGAGCGTTTAAGCCGCCCGCCTTAAAGTATTAATTTTAATAGTATAACTAATATTCCTATAGCGGAAGATATACTAAAAGACTAAATAGATATATAAGATTTATAAGAGTCTTTTTTTAAGCCCTTTTAAGCTTCTTAATTTATAAGGAATTATACTGCTTTTACCGCTTTAGTACCCCCTTTCTTATAGCTTTTATAGGCTATATTTAATACTTCTTTTTACGCTTTTTAGAAAAAGAAGATATATAGTAAAGATTTACCGCCCCTCCTTTAATTTTCGTTAGACTTAGTAATATACTGATTAAGTAAAGAATTTTAAAGAAGTCGGAAAGGTAAAGTAGAAATCTTTATTTAAAAAGAAGACCTTCTTTTTTAATTATACGCCCTGAAATTTAATAACTACTTAACTTTTACCTTTAGCTTAGATTTTTACTTATAAATTTAATAAGTATATATATTTATAAAAAGTTTAAGCCCGCCTTTATATACGCGGAGACCTATAGCCTTATAATAAAAAAAAACGTATATAGCTACTTTAGTAATAAGGATATTTCGTATTCTTATAGCTATAATAGCAAAATATAACCTTAAGACTTAATCTATTAACGTAATTAACTTATTTTATTAATATAGACCTTAATAAAAAGATGTATATTTATTTCCTAGATAGATTTAAAATTCTTAAATACGTATTATAGCTAGTAAAAGCCCTTTATAAACTTTAATAGTTACCCCTTTTTTAGTAAAAAGAGCTTTCTTCGACTTTTATTTTCTTATAGCTTTAATAGTACTTTAAGGAGCCTTATATCTTTATAGTAAGTTTTATACTCGCTTTCTTTCTATTAATAATATTATTATTATATTTTAAAAAGAAGATAAAAAGGAAGCTAAAGACTTTATATCTCGTCTTAAAAAAACGTATTCCCTTACTAATAATAGCACTTTTACCTTCTTTTTAAGACTACGTATTATCCGAGACTAGTAGCTTTAAAAGCTATATATTAGCTAGTCTACTTATATCGATAAAATACGCAATATATATAACCTTAACCCCTTTATTTTAAAAGGGTCCCTTTTTCTTATATTTAAGACCTAAAAGAAATATATAACTACTATATTTAAAGAGGAAATCTACTACTACTAATCCCTTATAAGATCTATTAATTATTTAGCAATTTCTATAAAACTAAATATCTTTAAAGCCTTAAATACCCTCGCTAAACTTATATAAAATCCCTCCTAGCAATATATATAGCTAGCAAAGTCCCTTATTTCCTACCTTTCTTCTTTACGCTATTTTAGTATCGAATCTTTTAATACTAAAGATTTAAAGCTACTTACTTATATAGATATAGCTTTTATAAACGCCCTTAAGGCTAGAAAATCTAGTTAAGGATACGTTATAATCCTTTTTAATAAACCGATCGCTTAGTTTACTAAAAAGCAATATATAGTTACTACCTCTTTTATAAAAGCAGAGCTTTTAGCTTTTTTAAATATAGTAAAAGAACTTATCTCGATTTTACGCTTTTTTTTAGTATCTCCTTCGAACTAAATATTTAAATCCCTACGATTTTCTATAATACTAAACAGACTATACGCCTCGTTACTTCGGAAATCTTAAAGATTAAAACGGCTTTAAAGCACGTTAAAATCTATAACTACTAAGCTAAGTAAGAATTCCTTAAAAATATAATTTCTATCGATTCTATCCCCTTGAATTAATAAGTCGTAGACGGTCTTATTAAATTACTACTAAAATAACGCTTCCTAGACTTTTAAAAGCAGCTTTTTCTTCCTAAATTATAGACTTTTTCCCGTTTTTTATAAACTTTAACTTAAAATAGCTATTCGAGCTATTTAAGTCTTTCCCTTTAAATAAGGCTTAACTTAAGGGGGTATATTATATCTATTCCTTAATATAGTAGTAAATACGCTGTAAATAATAGTAGTAGTAGTAGTTGTAGTAGTAATATAAGCCTCTTTAAGGCTTCCCTTAATTTTAGCCTTCTTAAGGCTTCCCTTAATTATTTAGCTATATATAGACTAAAGGCTATTTTACCTTTTAGTATACGGACCTTTTATAAACCTCCTCTTTAATAAGGACTATTTATTATTCGTCGTTATTTTTTAGACTATTTATTATATATAGGCTATTAAATAGCTACTAAAATAATAAAAACAAGTGCTTTACTTCTTATTTACCTATTCCTGCCTTTTATTTTCGAGCTTATTCTTTTTATATAAATTGCTCTCTTACTTAATGCTATAAACAAGCCTTCTTTATATTTTAGAACCTCTTGAATTATAAAGGGTTATACTACTAAGAAATATTAGTTTTCTATAGTAAGATATATTATAAAAGACTAAATTATTAAAGGCTTATTTTCTATTATTATCTTACTTACTTTTTATACCGTTTTTCAATCCCCTACTAAGTTTTTTATAGTACTTACTAGCTTTATAAGCCGCTTATAAGCAAGATATTATATCTTAATTATTGCTACTATTATAGCTATTCTCCTTTTTTTATTACTAGACTTTTTAACTTATTATTCTTTTTATATAGCGCTACTACTTACGCCTTTTTACTAATTAACGCACGTTTAACTACTAAGATAATATTAAAGTAAGACTAAGTTATTCTGCTAATTATAATAAGTACGGTTAATACGAAGGTATTAAACGTTTATATCTTTACTTAAAAGCAGGTAATAAGGTTCTTAATAGCCTTAGTGCTTAATTTTTACTTTTAAGGTTAAAAACCTTTTTAATAGTCTTAAAAACCTTATTATAAAAAAGGCCTTAAAAGTAAAAATATAAAGCGTATAATTAGTATAGTTAATAAAACAGATATTAAAACCTAAGAACTTTATTGCTTAAAATAAAGTTAAGTTATATTTAAACTCTTTATAGGCCTATAAGTAAAACTTAGCGTAGTTTATAGCTAGGCGGAAACTTTTTATTATTATAATCTTATCGCTAAAATATAGTCCCGCGAAGCTAGGCTTATTAAGAACTAAATTAGTTACTATTAGCGGTTTTTATAAAATTAAGCAGCAGAATATATTACGAGGCTAGTTATTATTATCTCCTTCGGTTTAAGAAGGATAGCGGATAAACTATAATAAGGCGCTTATATACCTTAAAACATAGCCGGGCTAAGCATAGCGGCCGGTTAAGGGGAGAAACGTATATATTAAGTAAGACTAAAAAGGTCTTTAAAGCTTATAGTAGCAACACGCTAAGAGGGAGATTTCGTAATATAGGCTAAATTATACGTAAAATAAGATAGGGTTTTAGCTATAATAGCTTAAGATGCTATTATAAACCCGGCTACGAACTAGTTAAGCTAGGCCTTAAATACGTAGTTAAAAATAGCGCGGATATCGTTTTAATCGTTTAGTTAAAGCGGGTTTTTACTAGCTATAATAGCTACTATAAATCTTAAGACTATAATAAGGTTAACTAGCTTAAGAGTATTAAGTATTAGCTAGTTGTTTTACTAAAAAGGATTTTTAGCTACGCTTTAAAAATATATAAATAATAAGGGCTTTTAAATAGTAAGAGCTAAATAGGAGGTATAGCTAAGTTACTGCGAAAATAGCTATTTAAACTACGTTATAGTATAAAGCTATAAGGTAAGTTGTTTAAGTTAAGTATTTAAAGAGGGTAATATAAGCTACGTTTTATAGTACTATAATCTAAGCTAAGTCTATTAGCTTAAGCACGGCTATAAAAAGTAGCGTAAGTTTATATAAAAGCTTAAACCTAAAGATTTTAAGTTTTATTAAAAGACTTAAAGCTATAAAGTATAGCTACTTTATTTTTATAAAGCTTTAGCGCCTTTTTATATCTTTTATATTAAAGGCGTAAAGGCTTATATAAAAGTAAGCTAAAAAGGTAGTTATAAAATAGCTAGTCTTAGCTATAAGAAACGTTAAATAAGAAAAAGACTTTAAATAGAAGTATAAAGATTATAAACTTAAGGTAAAAAAAGCTATATATAAATTAAGAGGTAAGGTATAGCGGGCTAAGGCTAGCGGTTAAAGGAAATATACTTATAAAAAAAGGGGAAAGAAAAGTAAGTAATAAAAAGAATTTAAATAAGTATACTATAAAGCTAAAAGAACTATATTACTTAAGGTAAATAGCGGCGTATTATTATTAAAATAACTAATTACTTTAAGCGCGGTAAGTTATAGTTTTTTATAACTTATAATAGTCTTTAAGTCTTATATATAAGCTTAACCGCTTAATTCTTTTAGTTAAAAAGTTTTATATTAAGTTAAAAAGGCTATATATTATACTTTTATTTAAACTACTTAAGTAGCTAACTTCTTTTATACTTTCTTAAAGACCTTTATAAGATTTAATAAAAAGACCGCATTTTTATTTACCTATAAGTTTTAGCTACTTAGCTAGCTTTTTTAAGCTATAAGAAAAAATTTTATAGCTTTCCGCTACTTTTTTTTATTATACGACTTTATAAAAATCTTTTAACTTTTTACTTATTTAAGTTAAGTATTTTCTCGTTTTAAACTAGCTTTAAGTATAAAGCTAGCTTATTTACTAAGCGTAGTTATAATACTAAAATAACTAAATAAATATTAAAATACCTCTTTATATTTAATTAATATATAAGCTATCTTATTTTAGCAGTAACTTTTAATAGCGTAGTGCGTTTCTTTTAAAGTTTCGCTAGCTTACTATCTACGATATAACAACTTTTATTAAGCTATAGCTAAACTTTATTACTAAGCTTAAATTTAAGCGAGCGGTATTTCTTATTATATTTATTTTTTATAGCAGCCTAAGTATAAGTAATTTCTAATTTAGCTTTTTTTTATAAGACCTCTTAGTTCTAAAAGTATAAGTAGTTACTTAAAAACTAAAGCTTATTATTTATTTTAATTTTAAATATAAGCTCGCTTAAAGCTATATAAATTACTAAAGAGAAGGAATTATTAAGGCTAAACTATAAAGCTATTAGTATATTAGCTTAGCATAAGTTAAGAAAATCGGCAGTAAAGAATTTCTTAAACGTAAAGAAGGCCTGTTTAAGGCATTTAGTAAGAGAGCAATTTATATAAAGAGAATTTACTCGTAGATAAAAAGCAAGAAGAAGTAAATAAGTAGTTAAGCTTTTGTTTTGTTTTTTTAGTAGCTATTTAATAGCCTATATATAATAAGGAGTGATTTAAAATAAGTAAGGTAATAATAAATAGTTTAATAAATAACAACGAATAACAAATAGTCCTTATTAAAGAAAAGGTCTATAAAAGGTTTATATACTAAAAGGTAAAATAGCCTTTAGTTTATATATAGCTAAAAATTAAAGGAAGCCTTAAGGAGGCTAAAATTAAGAGAAGCCTTAAAGAGGCTTATACTACTACTACTACTACTACTACTACTACTACTACTACTACTACTACTACTACTACTAGTTGCAGCGTATTAACTGCTATTTTAAAGAATAGATATAATATACCCTTATAAGTCGAGCTTTACTAAAAGGGGAAGACTTAAATAGCTTAAATAGCTATTTTAAGTTAAAGTCTATAAACAATAAGGGGTAAAGGTCTATAATATTAATTAAATAAAGCTACTTTTAAGATTTAAAAAAGCGTTATTTTAGTAGTAATTTAATAAAACCGTCTACGACTTATTGATTTAAGGGGATAAAATTAATAGAAAATATATTCCGAAGGAATTCTTACTTAGCCTAGCAGTTATAGATTTTTATATACTTTAAAGCTATTTTAATCTTTAGGATTTTTAAGGTAACGAGGCATATAGTCTGTTTATTATTATAGAAATTATAAGGATTTAAATATTTAGTTTAAGGGAGATATTAAAAAAGAAAAGTAAAATCGAGATAAGTTCTTTTGCTATATTTAAGAGAGCTAAAAGCTCTGCTTTTATAAAAGAGGTAATAACTATATTTTGCTTTTTAGCAGACTAGGCGATAAGTCCGTTAAAAAGGCTTATAACGTATTTTTAACTAGATTTTCTAGTTTTAAGGTCGTTTACGAAAGATATATCTATATAAGTAAGTAGCTTTAAGTCTTTTATATCGGAAAACTTAATGCTAAAATAGCGTAAGAAATAAAGATAAGAAATAAGGGACTTTACTAGCTATGTATGTTGCTAGGAGGGATTTTATATAAATTTAGCGAGTGTATTTAAGGCTTTTAAGATATTTAGTCTTATAGAAATTACTAAAAAAATTAATAAATTCTATAAGGAATTAATAGTAGTAGATTTCTTAATTAAATATAGTAGCTATATTCTTCTTTAAGTTCTTAAAAATAGGAAAAGGGGACTTTTTTAAAATAAAGAGGTTAAGGCTATATATATTGCGTATTTTATTAATATAAGTAAACTAGTTAATATATAGCTTTCGAAGCTACTAGTTTCGGATAATATATAGTCTTAAGAAGAAGGTAAAGGTATTGTTATTAGTTTAAGAATACGTCTTTTTAAACTAAGATATAAGGTTTTTAGCTTCCTTTTTATCTTTTTTCGAAATATAATAATAATATCGTTAATATAAAAAAGGTAAGTATAGAATTTGCTATAAAAATAAAAAAGCTCTTTAAAGCACTATAAAAGCTATAAGGAAATAAAGGTTAAAGAAAGCTCTTTTTACTAAAGAAAAAGTAACTATTAAAGTTTATTAAGGGCTTTTACTAGCCGTAATACGTATTTAAGTATTTTAAATTTATCTAAGAAATAGACGTAGATCTTATTATTAAGGTCTATATTAATAAAAGCGTTAATTATATTAAACAATCAGTTCTTAAGGTCGAATTTTACTACTATAGCTATAAGAATATAAAAACTTCTTATTACGAAAGTAGCTATATAAGTTTCTTTATTATTATAAGACTATAGGTCTTTATATATATAAAGGCGAGCCTTAAATTTTATAGATATCCGTGCTTATTAAAGTTTTAAGTTAAAATCTAAGCTAAAAGTAAGGGTTAAGTAGTTGCTAAATTTTAAAGTATATAATTAAAGAAAAAGGTCTTCTTTTTAAATAAGGATCTTAACTTTACTTTTCCGGCGTATATTACTAAGTCTTACTAAAACTAAAAGAGGGGCGGTAAATCTTTACTATATATCTTCTTTTTCTTAAAAGCGTAAAAGGAAATATTAAATATAGCTTATAAAAGCTATAAGAAAAGGGGTACTAAAGCGGTAAAAGTATTATAATTCCTAATAAATCAAGAAGCTTAAAAAGGTTTAAAAAGGCTTTTATAAATCATATATATCCTCTTAGTCTTTTAGTATATCTTCCGCTATAAGAATATTAGTTATACTATTAAAATTAATACTTTAAGGCGGGCGGCTTAAAAGCTTGATTTAAAGGATATTAAATAATATATTCTTGTCGAGGCAATTATTATCAGAAAGCGCCTCTTTATAGGTCTTTAATAGTATTTTTTGCGTATTTATAACGTTAGGTTTCAGCGAGGATTTTAAAGTTAGAAGCTACATATTAATTAGATAATTCGACTTTATTATTTGTATTATATCTTATAATTAAATTTTAATGCTTTAAAAATCGTTATATATAGTATTATTATAATCTATAATATATAGTTAGAATATATATTCCTTAATTAATACGGGGTTTTATTTAAGTACTATCTTTATAAAAAAGACTGCTTATTAAAAGTAACGTTTTATACCCTTTAAAGCTCTTATTAAAAAAGGATAAAAATTTAATAGATATTAGTAAACTTATAGCTAACTAAAAAGCTAACTTTTATACCTTATTATTATATCTTTAATAATAAAGTATTTTTTATTAAGTGCTTATATCTTTATATTTCAGCAGATTTTAAACCGGTTTTATAAAGCGGAGATCTATTAGCTTAGTTTAATGCTAAGCTCGCTAAGCCTTTTTTATTATAGTTTTAAGAGGTCTTTAAAATACTATTCCGCCGCGCTCCTTTAAAGAAAAAAGAGTAATTAAATAAGTAATTTATTTATATAAGCCTCGCCTTTATTAGCGTTTTAGCAAATAAAGTTAATAAAATAGTTTACTCCTTAAAATATACTAGCCTTATTATTTTCTTTAACTTTATTAAAGGATACTTTTAATAGTCTTAATAAGTTAAATCTCCTTATATCCTTAGCGTATAGTTAAGGTTTTTTTAAGGCTTAGTAAGTATATCTTCTTTTTTTAATACTTAAAAGAAACTAAGGAATTATTCGTTTAATATTATTATTATTTTTACTAAAAGGCTTAAAACTATACTTAGTTTTAATATCTATATACTAAGTATAAATAGGTTTAGCTTATTAAAGGTATCGCTTACTATATCTTTATTACTTATTATTAAAGTCTTAGTCTTAATACTCTCGCTAAGTACTTAACTTTTTGTTTTATACGCGTCTTAAAATCCTATTTATTATAAGGCCTTAAGTATAAAAGGCTCGTTTTTATTAATTAAGAGTTCCGAAAACGCCTTAATTAGCGCGGTTATAGCGGATAAAGCTAAACGGCAATATTAAACTAAGAAACTACTAAGTATTTTTTATAGCGGATTTCTAATTAAGGCTTATAAACTAAACTTTATTAGTAATATATAGTAAAAATATGTGCTAAGCTTATTATCTTAAGGAAAGAGTAGCTTTATTATAAGCTTAATTTAAAAGGTATTTAGTAAGTAAAGAACTAAAAGGTTTTAAAGTTAGCTTATCTTTACTTTTTCTATTTAAAGAATAATCGATCTGTTTAAGTAGTACTAAATTTAATTTACTAAATCCTATAGGTTTTATCGTTTTATATTTTATCCTTTATTCGTATTTTAAAAGCGGATTGCTTTTTAAAAGGTAGTAATCTTAGCTTAACTATAATATAACGGGAGGGGTTGCCGTCGCACTAATAAATAAAAGTCCGCTAATAACACTTAATAGTATTACTACCCCTTATGCTAGCTTTATAAAGCAACCGCACTACTAGTCCTACGGGGCACCCCCCGCTTAGCTACTAGCTACCTTATAACTATCCCCCTTTTATAGCAGCACGTCCTTAAGCTAATAATTTAATTAATACGCTTCTAAGCGCTTGCTTATAGGCCCCGGTTCCTATAGGTTAGGATACCCTAGCTAACGCGGGCTCTTAAGGCCTAGCGCGCCGCGCCCTTCGGTCTTTATATTTACCCGTAGGCCTAGCTGCCCGACGTCTTAATATGCCTTAAGTCTTATGCCCCGCTCCTTACCGCGCGCCTATTACGTGCTTGCCTTATTAGCTTAACGTAGCTAAGCTAGTTGCTATCTATCGCCCGGTCTTAAATAAAGAGCTATAGTTAGGTGTTATAATTATAATATAATAAGAGGGGTTACTATCGCACTAATAGATAAAAGTCCGCTAGTAATACTTAACGGTATTACTGCTTTTTATGCTAGCTTTATAAGGCAACCGCACTACTAGTCTTATAAAGCACCCCCCGCTTAGCTACTAGCTACTTTATATTAACTAAGCGGGACTTATTTTATATCCCGTTTAGCTTTATAAGCTATTATAGTATAATACTTTAAAAAAGGGTAAAGGAGATTATTAAACTAGTATACTTAATAAGCTGCGGCTTTTTTTTACTTTTATAGCTTACTAATCTTAAAGTTTTATTATAAGTATATTAAAAAAAAGGTATTTATTATTAAAGTTAGACTTAAAGGCTAATAAGAGCTTTTTATTAAAGAAAAAATTATTTAGTATTTAACTTCTTATAAAATAAGTACTTAATCGTGCGATATAATTGCTTTTAGCTTAGTAGATATTTAAAGGGTTTTTATTTAAATAAGTAGGAATTAGTATTATTTACTATACTTTATAGCGTAAAGATAAGGGGATAAAGCGCGGACTAATTACCGCTAATCGGGGCCGGTACTATAAATTAATTACTACTAGTTATAGCCGGTATTATAAACTAATTACTACTAGTTAAGCTAGTATAATAAACTAATTACTATTTATAAATATATATAAAGGTTTATAAATAGTAAAAAGCTTATTTTTTCTTTAAAGTATAGCTAGCTACTTTATACTTAGTTCTTTAAGTTAATTTTAAAGATCTTTAATTATACTATCTTACTATTTATTATTTATACGTAAATAAACTATAAATATCTTTATAAAAATACTTAATAAACTAAGTATAAGCTTAATCGGAAATACTATAAACTATAGTTAAGGAAATCGTTTAAATATCCTTAAATATCCTTTAAAAATTGTAGTAAAGTCTATCTTATATTTTTTAGTATGCTTTTATAGTTAGAAATAAGCTAAACTATAGTTAAGATATTTAGCGGAAATCCTTAAATATCCCTTAAAGATACCGGTAAAATCTACTTAGTAGTTTTTATAGTATCTTTTATAGTTAAAAATATTATAAACTATAGTTAAATAAGCTTTTAAGCCTTTATAGCTATATCTTAAAAACCTTAGCGGGGTCGGACTAGTAATATTTATTATATCTCCTTAAGCGAGCCTTTATAGTACGTGCTTTAAGCGTTCTTATTATAGGTTTTTATAAGGCTCTTTAAAAGTAAAGTAAGGAGTTTAAGCATAGCTGTTTAAATTCCGTAATATATAATATTAACTTAATAATAGCTATTAGCTTATTATATATAATTACACGTAATAAGGGCTTTTTTTTAAATTACTTAAGTTACTTATAGTTTAAGAATTATTTATATAAAGAGGCCTTAATCCCTCTTTACTTTAAATAGATTATTAAACTTATATATATATATCTTACTTATTTCTTTGCCTTTTTATATACTCTTTATATCTTTATAATCCCTTTACTTATAGCTATATACTTACTTTTTTTTATACTTACTTACTTTTTAATTAAGATAAGCGCGTTTTTTATAAAAAAAGAGGAAAGTATATAAGTATATATAGTATATAAAAAGCTTTATTTTTAAGACCGCGCGCGAGATTAATAACTAAGCGGCGTAAATAAATAACAAGCTTAAAAAAAATACTATAAAGCGCTAAATTCCTATTAGCGGGGCTTACTATAAGCTTACTTTTTAAGGCCGCGCTACTTATAAAAGGGGCGTAGGTTAAAATCTTACTTACCCTCTTACCTTTATATAAAGGGGGATAGTTAAAAGGGGATAAAAGGTAAACTATTACTTATACCTTAAGCTTAAAGCATAGTACTTAAAGCCGCGGGCCGCTTAAGTTAAAGTTAGCCCCGGCTTAGCTAGGCCGCATTAAACTACTTAATAAGCAAGATATATTTATAGCGGAAGGCATACCCCCTTTTTTTATATAAAGTTATAAGACTTTATATAAAGCGGACTAAGTATAAAAAAGGAGAAGTTTTACTTTAAGCACTTTAGTTTTTCTTTTTTATTTAAAAATATCGAATTTTTAAAAACCTAAATTAAGTCTTTAGCGTAAAATTAATTATAATAATAATAATAATATATAACCTATTTATTTTTATATTAATTTTTATAGGCTATAAACTATAAGCTATTATATGTTAAGCTAGGATATAGTTCTTACTTTAACTTTTTTCTTTTCCGCTTTTTTTTTACTTTAGTATAATAAATATCCTTTTAAGTTTTAAGTTTATTTTAAATTAGTTTACTTATAAAATATAATAAAATTTAGTAAGGTTTAAGTTTAAGCTAAGGAACTAAGCGGCTGTTTTTATTATAGCTTATATAAAGTTAATTTATATTATTTTAATACTTATAAAAAACGGGTATATTTACTTTTTAGCATAGCTAGTTTAAGCTAAAGCTATATAACGTTTTTAATAAATTATTTTACTTTATAAAGGTTTAATTATAGCTATTTTAAAGTAAGTAAAAAATATTAAAGCTTTTAATTAAGATTAATAAGTCTTAATTAACAATTTCTTATATAGCTTTAGCTAAGCTTATTTATATTCCTTATAAAGGTAAGTATAAAAACCTTAGCTTTATATTATTATTAAAAGTTATTTTTTTAAATTATGTTTAGTTTATAATACTTAGATTCTTATATTATATTTTTTATAAACATATACTATATTTCAGCCCCCTTTATAAATAAGTTCGTATAGTACGCTTTTTAAAGCTAAAACTTTAAAGTTAAAGCTTTATATTTTTAATTTTTTTCTTTATCCTTATATATATTTATATTTATACTTACGCCTTATTTTAAAGATATATATTAACGCTAGCCCGCCTTATTTATTTATACCGCGCTAGCTTAGTTAGTATTTATACCTTTTAAATATCGGCGCCCGCCCTTACTTATATATATATATCGTACTTTTTAAGCTCTTATTTAAGCCTCGCCTATATATATATATATATAAGACCCTCGCCCGTAATATAAAGCTCTTTAGCGCCGTAAAAAAAGTATTAAAAGCGTACTTATATCTTCGCCCGCGGTATTAGTAAAAGGCCTCGATTAAATAATAGGCCGCGTTATACGCGTATCTTATAAGAGCTTTAAAGATAAGCGAATTAAGCTATAGCTAAAAGCGCTATATATAGGCTATGTATATATAAGCGCAGGTATTTAGAAAGTATAAGTACTTACTAAGCATAGGCATTATAAGCTAGCGGGGTAGGCTAATATTAATATATATCGTTAAAATAAGGCGTAAGTAAAAATAAAAATATATGTAAGTATAAATAGTAAAAGTCTATATTATAATATACTAACTTTTTAAGTTTATTTAAAAAACAATTTAATAATTACTTTTTTAATTTAGTATTTACTTATTAAGTTAAATAATAGCCGTGCTATATATATTAACTATAATAAAGTCTTAAGGTTTTTACTTTTTAAGTGTTTTATACCTTTAAAAATTACTAAAAGTAGCTATTTTTCTTTTTATTATTATTTAATCAAAGTAAATTAAAGTTATAAACGCTTTAATTTACTTAATTAGCAGTATTATTTTAAGCTTTAAGCTTAGCTTTATTTAAGTTCTTAATATATAGCCTTTTTATTATACTTTAAATAGCTTTATAAAGCTTAAAGTTAGTTTATACTATAGTTAATTATAATATAATAAGAAGGGTTACTATCGCACTAATAAATAAAAGTCCGCTAATAATACTTAACGTATTATTACTTTTACGCTAGCTTTATAAAGTAACCGCATTATTAGTTTTATAAGGTCTTACCCCCGCTTAACTACTAGCTACTTTATAACTATCCCCCTTTTATAGTAGCACGCCTTTAAGCTTCTTATAAGCCCCGGTTTTTATAAGTAAGGGTACTTTAGCTAACGCGGGCTTTTAAGACTTAGCGCGCTATGCTTATTAGCTAGTTAATATAGTTACTTATAGGCCTAGCTGCTTAACGTCTTATTATATACGCCTAAAGTCTTATGCCCCGCTTTTTACTACTACGCTCTTATTACGTGCTTGCCTTATTAGCTTAATATAGCTAAGCCGGTTACTATTTATTACTTAGTCTTAAATAAAAAGCTATTATTAAGTATTATAATTATAATATAATAAGAGGGGTTACTATTATATTAATTAATAAAAGTCCGCTAATAATACTTAATATATTCGTACCCTTTATACTAGCTTTATAAAGTAACTATATGATTAGTTTAATAAGGTCCTGTTTTTTTTAAGCTGCTAGCTACTTTATATTAATATACTTTTAGCGCGCTTTTAAATATAAAGAAGGGTTTAAACTATTGCTTATACTTAGTTAAACTCTATATATAAAACTATACTTATAATTTTACTATAAGCTTTTTTTTATTAGTATTATCTATAGCTTAATTAAGTTATATATTATTATTTTATTAAAATAAGTTAAGCTTTTTATTAAAGTATATAAAGCTTAAAGACGTTTTCTTATACTATATATTATAATTAATATTAATATTAAGTAAATCACTTTTTTTATAACTTTTAGCTATATAATAAGATAATATTTAAAGAGTTATTAATACCGCTAAATTAATTCTTATTATTAGTAGAAGTTTTAAACGTAGTATATACTTACTATAAGTAAGTATTTAGTTTATAAAAAAAACTTTTAAAAACTTAGTTTTATAAAGTATAATAAATATATTATAATTTTTAAATTAGTTTTAAAGTATTTTAATAAGTAAAACTAAGGATATTATATATATACTTATAGTAGTCTTTTAAAAAAGAATAAAAAAGGGCTTTTTACTTTTTAAAAAATTATATTTATAAAAATAAGCAGTAATAATATTAAAAAATAAAATAAAGCTATTATTATATAATAAAAAGTAAGGTTATTAGTATATTTTGTTTTAAAAGAGTTTTAGTTAAAGCTAATGCTTACATATATTTTTAGAAGCTTAGGAAAAAGTATAAGGTAGTACGAAGACTTATATTTACCCTTAACCTTTGTAAACCCACGGTACTACCAGTCGCTTGCTGCTGTTACCTTAATTGTTACTGCCGAAGATTTATTCAACCACCCGTCGGCTACTAACCCCTTCTGCTGGCGTTCGCCGACAAGGCCTCAGCTTGAAGGCGCCTTTCCCCCCTTTGCAATTCTCAATTGGAATACGGCTAACATACTACGCAATGGTGCAGAGATTCGCGTGCTCCGCGAGGCCTTGTCTTCTACACCTCAGCTTGGAGCGCGCGACTCGCAGAGTCTCATGGGGCATCGTCAACTTCCAAGACTTTTCAACGACTTTACCAGGGAAAGCCACGACAGACAATGCCTCCAAGGCCGTTCCTGGCCGCGTCCACCTGTCCGCCCACTACGCCCCTCCAACTAAGCCACCGAGCGCACGCCCAGTCGAGACGAGGAAAAGCCAGCTCATCAGAACCTACACGTCGTTGCTTCGGACCAGCCCTGTCATGCTTCTTTTCCAGCACAGTAACCTGACGGCTACAGAATGGGCGGCGGTACGGAGAGAGCTCAAGAGGGCCGTCGCCGCTGTGCCAACGTCGAGCCCAACGCCCGGGGCTAATCCGTTGGATTTTGCGACGAGGATACAACTCCAGGTTTTGCGGACAAACATATTTGACGTCGCCTTGAAGATTGTCGAATTCCATAGCCCCGAGACAGCAGGAGCCCTGGCGTCCACACCACGAACGGCCCGGGGTCCGCTCGTGCACGACCTGTCGCAGGCTGCGTACGATGCAGTCCGCAGAACGAGTATCCCGGCTAAGTCGAGCTACACGCAACTTGAGCCGCTCATGGTCGGACCTCTGGCCGCGCTCGTGCTTCCTGCTGTCTCGCCTGCACACCTAGCCGCAGCTCTGAGCGTGCTGGCTCCGGTGCCCGGCAAATTTCCGGCGCCGACGCGAAAGAGGTGCCCGGGGTACCACGATGCTACATGCCAAAACGGATTGGCGAAGCTCGTGCTCGTTGGAGGGCGAATCGAAGGCAAGACATTTGATCAAAGCGGTATCAACTGGGTCGGTGGCATCCAGGGTGGCCTGGAAGGACTCCGCAGCCAGCTTGTGGGCATCCTCCAGGGCGCTGGCTTGGGCGTAACGACCGCGGTGGAGGGAGGTGGACGGAATATCTGGCTGGCCTTGGAGGGGAGAAAGAGCCAGTTGGCAGAGGAGGCGAAGGGGGGGAGGGGCGAAGTAAAGGTGCTGGTGGGTGATACCGCAGAGGCCATTATCTGAGTGTCTGCCTGTACATTACGGCGCCTGGTATCGCAGGCTTGGGCCATTGTGTAGACGACGGTGAGCGCGGCCGTACCAGCGTTCTATATCGCTTCGAGTGTCGAGCGTTCGGCATGGCATGGATCCGCAATGAACATACTAGTAGCCTGACCATAGATCATCGGTGTCCAAAGGGTATCAAGGGTTGGCCCATGTTGCTCTCACGTTCCCGTCAGTAGAATGACGAATCGGCAAATGCATAGGCGGTTGTCGGGTTTATGCATCCGGCCTTCTGGCCAGGAGAGGTCTATGACCATGGCCAGTAAATATGACGCCAGAAAATCAGCTGGACGGGGGTCTCGGAGTTACGGGACGGCGGCAGAGAGAGTACGGCGGGGACCTGCGCTGGCGGACGAAAAGCTGTGGAAAATATACCAGAATACCAGTCATCTCTAAAGGAGGTGCCTCCACTTTTAGCGGAGGTGACTGGTTTATTAACATATTGAAAAACCAGTTACCTCTGCTAAAAGTAGAGGCACCTTCTTTAAAGATAACTAATATTCTAGTATATTTTAGTATACCTCCTTATAGGTCTACGTATATTATAAGAGGAGGGTAGAGCTAGATAGTAGCGTTATATTCTTTAAGTAGTAATCTTTAGCTTAAAAAAGCTTACTTTTAATTTATTATTTATAAGGTTTAAATATTAAACTACGCTATCTTAGTATATACTATAAGTATATATATATAAACCGGGCTTATAACTTATTAATAAACTAATTACCTTTATTAAAAGTAAAGGCACTTTTTTTAAAGATAATTAATATTTTAGTATATTTTTTATATAGTTATTTTTAAAAGAGGTACTTTTACTTTTAATAAAAGTAATTAGTTTATTAATAAGTTATAAGCCCGGTTTGTATATATACGCTTATAGTATATATTAAAATAGCGCGGTTTAATATTTAAACTTTATAAATAATAAATTAAAAGTAAGCTTTTTTAAGCTAAAAATTACTACTTAAAGAATATAATACTACTATTTAGCTTTACCTTTTTTTTTTAATATGTATAGACTTATAAAAAGGTATAAAAATATATTAAAATACTAATTATTTTTAAAAGAAGTGCTTTTACTTTTAATAAAGGTAATTAGTTTATTAATAAGTTAAAAGTTCCGTTTTTATTTTATATATATACGCTTATAATATATATTAAGATAGCGCGGTTTAAAATTTAAACTTTATAAATAATAAATTAAAATTAAGCTATCTTAAAGCTTAAAAAGCGCTAAAAAATAAAAAAAAAGCTATTATCTTTAAAAAAAGTGCCTTTACTTTTAGCAGAGGTAATTAGTTTATTAATAAGTTATAAGTTTTAGTTATATATATATACTTATAGTATACGCTAAAATAATACGGTTTAATATTTAAACGTTATAAATAATAAATTAAAAGTAAGCCTTCTTAAGCTAAAGATTATTACTTAAGGAATATAATGCTACTATCTAGCTTTACCCTTCTCTTATAATATATATAGACTTATAGGGAGGTGTAGAAAATATACTAAAATACTAGTTATCTTTAAAGGAGGTGCCTTTACTTTTAGCGGAGGTAACTAGTTTATTAATAGAAGCTATGCCTTAAAAGAGAGGCAGATCCCCTTTACTTAAGATGCCGCTTTAAAAGAATTATAGGCCCTTGCGAAGCTATAAGTATATAAAGTATTAGTAGGTTAATTTAATTTAGTAAAATTATAGCTAAGCAAACATCGTTATATACTAATAGGGTAATTATAAAGCGTCTTACTCTTGCTTAATGTTTGCTTAAAAGTTAGTATAGAAAAGAGGGAGCTTTAAAAGATAATAATAGTGTCTAGCTAGCTAAGAAGGAATATATATATAAAGGGGTGCTCTTATATATATATAGCTAACCCCTATAAATAAGGGCTAAGGCTATGCTTAAGGCTCTTATAGTAAAATAAGTATAAGGCCTTAGTATATATACTCCTTATATTTATAACACCTCCCCTTAACTATATATAAGGCGTATATATATATAAATCCTTATAATATAGCCTCTCCTTTATATATTATACCTACTTTAGTGTTTTTTAATCCTAATTAATTATAACTAGCTATTCCGCCTATATAACGCCCTGTCTATATATAAAGCCCTTTAAAGCTTTTATTTAGCCGCTTTTTTTATTCTTAGCTACTAGACGAATTAGTCGTGTTTTTCTCTTAAGAGGCCCTTTATAAAGCTATTAGCGATTATCTTATTAGTCCGCACTTATACTAGTTGAAAGAAGCCCTTATTAGTATAGTAGATAATCTATTTATAATAAATATCGATATACTTAGTCCTAGCTAGGTTATTTTTATTTAGTACCGCAAGCGTCGCGTTTTAGCTATCCGTAAAGATTACGGATAAACTTAGCTATAGCTAGCCTAGCTTTATTAATAGCTAATATTACTATATCGCCGCTATGCTTATAAGCATAAGGTTTATAAACTCCGCCTTTATTAATAAGGTCGCTATAATCGTTTACCTCTTGCTTTTTTAAAAGATAGGCCCGTTGCTAAGGAATATAACGTAGCCCGCCGTAAAGTAATAAGTACTTTAGTTATTAGCAAAGGAGGTATCTATATATACCTAAAGCTTAAAGTCCTTAATTAAGTATTTCCCCCTTATTATAACCCCGTAGTTTAAGGTTATAAGAATAATACTAATAGTATAGGCTAATTAAGTGCGGGGAATATGCTAAGTAAGAAGCCCCGCTTTTAGTCCTAACTTAATAGGTAGTTAATAAGCCCCCGCAACTAAAGCTAAGAGACTCTCCTTTTTATAAGCTTTAGTCTTATAATAAAGTAAGCAGCTAAGTAATACTATAACTTATTATACTATTTACTATCTTTACTACTTAATTAATAGTATCGCGAGACTATTTCCTTATAATTTTTAAAGCTTCTCTTTTAAATTACTTAGTAAAGATAATATTAGTAAAGGGATTACGAAGCGGTGTTAAACCGGCGCGGCGAAGCTAATATAACCTTAATTAAAGCTTATAAGTATAAGAGATTTATTTAGATAACGAATCCGACTAAATACCCTTTATACTTAAGATAATAAAAGTGCCGTTAAGAATATTCTTATTAGTAAGTACTTAGTCCTTATTACTTTAAGAAAAATAAAAGGCCTTTTAAAGCTATATCGAGGAACTAAAAGAGACTTAATAGTTATAAGAGCGTATTATATAGCTTAAGGAGGAAATATAAGAAAAAGGAGGCTTACTCCTTAATTAATCGAAAAAGCGTTATTAGTCGGACTCCCCCGATTTAATAGCTAGTTAAGGTAGCGAGGTAAAGCTTAAAAACATTACTTAGTTAGCTTAATTAACTAATTCTTAAAAACGACTTAACTAGCTTTATAACTTAAAGGATACGTTTAAAACTATACCCTAACGATTCCGCGGAGACGATATTAAAATCCTATTTATAGTAAATTATATATCTACTAACTATAAAGCGAGATAGCGCCGATACTTTAAGGAATAACCGCCGATTAATTAAGAATAATATAGTATAAGCTAGATTTATTTTAAGAAATAAATACTTATGCTTATTAAGGATATAGTAAATAGAGAAATACTCTTAGTAATTATTATAAAGTAAGTAAAGGCTAGTATATAGGTGCCGTCCGTAGTATTATAATAACAAGCTATAAAGAGCCTGCTTATATACGGCGGGTCCGTAGCTATATATACGGACCTAGCCCTCCTTATATAATAAGACTTAAGCTACAGCCTAAGTCCCTATAACCCTATAAGTTAAAGACTTTAATATAATACCTCCGCTCCCTATGCCGCGCTATATAGTTCGGAGCTATTATAAGGGGCTACTAGCTATTATAAAGCGCTACTTAGTCCGCGGCCCGGTAAGCGCTAAACCCGCGTTATAGTAAGTATAGCTATATAATAGCAGGTTTAATAGCCTTACCCGCCGCCGCCGGCCGCATTTAATTAAGCGGCTACTTATTAAAAGGCCTATCTGCCTATTAAGCAAGCACTTTATCCGCTTTAAATAGCCCGGCGGCGTATTAAGCGGCCTAGGTATTCCGCGCCCTAAGTTAAGAACTAAAGGGTATAAATACCCCGTCCCTTTACCTTTAACCCTCCTTTCCTTCCTCCTCCTTTTAAACTAATAATAACTATAATAGTAGTAGTAATAGTAATAGCGGTAGTAATAGCAATAGTAATAATAATACTATAAGTATCGCCCTTTAGTATATAAAGTAAATACCTTTAAGCTAACCCTTATAAAAACAATATATTATCTATATTATCGGTGCCTATATCGGAGCTCTTTAACGATATTAAGCTTAAGTGCTATACTTATACCGCTACCGCCGCCCGTATCGCCGCCGCCTCCTTAGCTATACTTACGCTTATAATACCTTTATAAGTAACTATACTATCGCCGGCCCCTATAACTTTACCCCTTAGTAGCCCCTTTATTACTTTTAAGACCGCTAAGTTAAGCGCTATAAGTCCGCTCCCTTAAGTACGCTATCCTTATACTAACCTATAACTTAGTATAAGCGGTAAGTATTACTTAGCGCCGCTTATAATAAGTCCTATATACGCTACTTATCGGGCGGCTATGCTTACTATAAGTAAGCAAGTCGCCTTAGCGGTAGCTACTTTGCCTATACTTATACTAGCTGCGCTTATAAGGTAGCTTTAGCTATCCTTACTACCGCTAAGATAGCTTAAAAGGCTAACCCCGGTAATAAAGCGGTTAAGGCGTAAATAAAAGCCGCCGCCGCCGCTTACTATTACTTACGCTCGCTTAAGCGGATAGGCTATATACTTAAGTAAGTCCCCCCCTCCTTTTCTTCCTCCTTCCTTACTACGCCTACTATAGCGACTAGCGCTAACTATTCTTAGTTAGGAATACCGCCTTTATAGCGCTATCGGCGGTGCCCTTATCCGTCCTTACTACCCCTATCTTAGCCGTTTATATTACCCGTAGTAGCGCCGCCGCCGGCCTTATCGTGCCCGCCGCCGCCGCCGCCCCTTTTAACCCCTTTACCGCCGCCGCCGCTTAGATATCCGGGCTAGAGGGCTATCTCCGCGCTTTAAAGGCCGCCGCCGCCGCCTTTAAGGAGGAGGGGGAGGAGGAGGAGGGGGAGGATAAAGACAATAACGAGGAAAAGACTAAAAATAAGGATAAGTAGCGTAGGCCTTAATCGCTTAAGCTAGGCGGCCTTAAATATAACTCCTTTTTCCCTTTTGCTTTATAAGATGCTATAAATAACGAAAAGGCTAAGGTTACCTCCCGTTTCCGCTTAAGGGGGAGCTATTAGTTACTAGGCCTATCGTTTTTATTTACTAGCCTATAAAGGGCTTCGAACTTATTTAAAGCGTTAGCGCCCGTAAGCTCTTATATAGGCTCTTAAGTTAAGTTTAAGTAGCTATACTACTTAATAAGCACCTCCCGCCGCTTACTTTTACTTACCTTCTTTTAATAAGCTACCTTTACTTCCTTAATTATAAATTCCTCTTCCCCCTTAACTAAGATTATAAAGGGCTAAAGGTCTATAACCGCTTAATTAAGTAAGGGGTCTTAAGCTGCTTAGTATAATAAGTTTACGTTAATTTTATTATATATCCTTAAAGGTAACCTTTTAAGCTTTATAACTTATAGGCTAATAACTTTTTAAACTATAAACTTTATATATAGCTAGTTAAGCTTTTTCTTTAAGCGGCCGGATTAGTAGTTACGGAGGTCTAACTAAACTTTATCCCTTAGTGCGAAACTCTTTACCGGAGACTTAAACTTATTAGCGTGCCGCTCTTAATTCTACGCGGCCGCCGCTATCGCTAATTAATAATAGTCTATAGTCTCCTTAAGTTTTTAAACGAAGTAAGTAGCTTAAGCCTTTAGCGAGGCGGCTAAGTGCTCTTCCGCCGCTATATCCGCTGCTTAAAGTATTAAGGAGGGGGGTTTAAAGCTATATAATATAAAGAAAGGGGTTATGCCGATAAACGCTTAAGGCCTACTATTTAAGGCAAGCTACGCGGCTAGGAGCTAATAGTCTTAGTTTGCTTAGTTTTAAGCTACTACGGCCCGTAAGTAAGCTTATACTTTTTAATTAATACGTTTTAAGCCTTTATTAGTTTATAGGTAATACGCGGAGCTAAGTAGCTAAGTAACTTAAAGTAGCTTATAAAAGTACTACTAAAAGCACCCCGTTTAATTAAAGCCCTTATTGCTTATAATTAAGGTAAGCTAGCTATATATCCGCGCTTAGCACTAAAGGAAACGTTTTATATATACCTCCGCTTTTATAAAGGGTATTAGCTTTAGCACTACTTCCTTATTAAAGCGGTCTTTAATAACTTATATATAGCGATTCCCCCTTAATATAAGCGGAAGGTTTATTATAAAATCTATTTAGATATATATTTAAAACCGGTTTAAGATCGGCAGCTACTTTAAAAGCCCTTTATAAAGCGCCCGCTAAATCTTTATACGGCCGTAAATATTATAGTTATAGAGAAAGCGGCGTATATAGTGCTATATAAAAGGCTAATAAAAGTCCTTCGCGAGCCTTACCGCTATGCCTTATTAGCCGGGGTAGCTAATAATACTAAAGTTATAGATTAGCTATACTAGCTTCCCTTAGAGCTTATTCCTTAGCTTATCCTTTAGCGGGGCGTTCCTTTTATCGGCTTCCGTCGTATAAGAGGCGCCTAGTACCTATAACCTACCCTTTTAGCGGAGGTGCCCCCTTAAGTCGATATAGCAATCCGCTACCTATACCTTTAATCGCAGCTTCGGATTTAAGGAACGCGCGCTAGATTTTATAGCGCGCCGCACGCTCTTATATATACGGTTTTAGGAAGCTAGCCTATTTTAAAGACGCTAAAGGCCCTTATCTTAAAAGATCCTCGCTACTTAAGCGCCCGGGCCTACTTAGTCCCCCGAACTTAGCGCTTAAAAAGGCGTTAATAAGGAGGGCGGGATACCCGCCTTTAACGTAGCGGGTAGGTCTACTTTATTAAATAAGGGGGTTAAAGGCTCCTTAATAAGGGCACTAAATAAAGGGGTTAAAGGTTCCTTAATAAGGGAGACCTTAATATATATATATAACGCCGCTTATAGAATAAGCTATAAATCCCGCGCTTTAATATCCGCGTCTATAGTGCGGTCTTAATCCCGCCGGGAAAGCGCGTTTAAGACGGCGGAGTCTTAACCTAGCTTATACTTAATCTAAAAGTTAAAGCGGGATAGGTACTTAGCTTAATAGGCCTACCGCTTAAAGAAGTGCTAGCGGGTTATAAAATACTTAAGGTTTTAGTAGTCTATAAGGACTTTAAAGCTCTTATAACTACGGAGCTCTACTTACTATTACTTAAGATAGCTAATAATAGTAAGTATCTCTTTATTATAAATAGCGTAGTTTCTTTCCGCTAAAGTTAGCTTCTTTAAGTAAAAGGCTATAAGCTGCTTCCGCCCCTTTACCTCCTATAAGAGCGTGCCATTAAGCGCCTAGCCGCTATAGTCCGCTTTTACTATAGTAGTGTGGTTAAAATCCTATTAAAGTAGTACTAAGGCCTGCGAAAATAAGTCTTTAAGCATACGGAACGCACCTTCTTATACAGGTCCTTAATAAAAAGCTACCTTTTTCCTTATAATCTTATTTAATAGTATAATAATTCTAGAAAACCTACGGATAAATATATAGTAGTAATTAGTAAAGCTTAAAAAGCTCCGCATGCTAGTTTACGTTATCGGGGTATCTTAGTCCCGAATCGCCTATATCTTAACGGGGTCCGCTTAAATGCCCGCGCCGGTATAGATTATAAACTTAAGGTACTTTATATGCTTAACCTTAAACTCGCACTTATCCGGATTAAGGTATAAGCCGTATAAGTAAAGGCGGTTTAAGACCCTCTGTACTTTTTATATATAGTCCTCGTATAAGCCGCTACTATAAATAAGAATTTTATCTATATAAGCAGAGGCGAACTTATTAAAGAAGTCGCGAAAGACGTTATTAATATAACGTTAAAAGGTAGCCGGGGCCCCGGTAAGACTAAAGGGGGTTACTAGCTACTTAAATAAGCTATAATAAGTATAAAAGGCTATCTTTTACTCTTTACCCTTTATAATCCGCACTTTATAAAACGCTTATATAACGTCGAGCTTAGTAAACTACTTCGCCTTTAATAAGTTATAAAGCGTATTAAAAATTAAGGGGAGCGGGTAATAGTTTAGCCGCGTAATTGCGTTAAGGGCTTAATAGTCGTAGTAAAAGCGGATTCCGCCTCTTAGTTTCCGGATAAAGAGCACTAAGGCGCCTACCTTAGAGCTGCTCGCCCGGATAAACTCCTTATCTAAAAGGTCCCGAAAGGTCTTCTTAAGTACTAATAACTTAGCCCGGGATATACTATATAGCGGCTTAAAGAGCGTAGGGAACTCCCTTCCTTACTTATCTATATAAATAGGGATCTTATAGTCGACTCCTAGCTTATAAGGGTTAAGCTTATCGGCCTTATACTTTATAAAGAGCAGCAATAAGTCGTAGAAGCGCTAAGGGATTACCCTCTATAAGTTTATAAGCGATTTTAGCGTCTTAGTCTTTAAGGCCTTATTAATATTTATAAGACTTACGGCGTAAATCGCCGCGTTAGCGGCGGCCTTACCTTTTTAGCATGCAAGCCGTTTAACTATACCTATAAAGACTAAGGCGAGCACCTTAGTAGCGTTAACTAGCCTTAGCATAGCCCCCGTCTCCTTAAAGGCGCCGTTAATATAGCGTAGCTATATCTCCGCTAAGCTAAACTATAGCCTTTTTTAGTACGGAACTAAAAAGGACTATATATATATAAGCTAAGGCTTCCTTAAGATTAAAGGGAATTTAAGCTCCGGGATTACGTATACTATAATAAGCCTTAAGTAACCGGCTACTTTTATAGCTAGCTAAGTAATGCCTTTAATCTCTATACCTTTTATTATACTTAAGGCGCCTTTTACTTAGCGCGGGGTAATCCTCTTAATAAGCACTCGCATTTAACGTATAAACGCTTTATTTACTATAGTATAGCACTAGTATCCTTTATTTATAAGAGCGGTAAGAGATTTAGACTAATTAAGCATAACCTATATTAAAGTAAGATCCTTTTTTATATAAGCTACTAGCTCCTACCTTACTTATGCTAACGACTATAGCTCCGGGGCCTATCTTTGCCCCGGAGCTATTCTTTTCCCTCCGCCTTATAAAGGGCGGGGTCCTTATCGTCCGAGGCGAGCTAAGGTAGTATATTAACCGCTATAAAGCGGATTCTTATAAAAAGACGCTTCGCCGGCTTATATAAGCACTTCGTAGCGAAGTAAGAGCCTGCTCCGTAGCGTAGGTATTAGCTATCGGTATATCGTTTTTAGATCTTATCGCTAAAGACCTATTTCGCCCGCTGCTAAGAGGACTAGCCCGCTAGCATAGAAAAGGTTAAGGTCGTAGACGCCTTCTTTAAGCGTTTCGCGCGGTCGGTCCTCGTCGCGGTTATAAAGGTATCGCTATTAATGTTAACGGTAAGCGCGTTTTATAAAAGGGGGGTAACCTTATCCCCGCTATATAAAGTGCGCTTTTATAACTTTTAAAAGCGAGGTATTTATTTATAACCTTAAGCTACTTTCGTAAAGCGGCTAATATACTCGCTATATATAAACGGTATAATAATAAGGATAAGTAGCTCGCGGAGTACTAAGGTAATTAAGTTCCGTAGCTATATTAGCTTCGCGCTATCTTCTTATATTATAGTACCCGCCGCCCGGAAAAAGGTTTCCTTAAACTTAAGGAAGAACTCCTTAAAGGACTATCCGTCCCTTTATTTAAGAGTGCGTAGCCTATCCTACGCTTTTTCTTATTCTTATATATTGCTAAACGCGTAGATAAGGTGCTAGAAAAAGTCTTAAGGGTCCCGGGAGCTATTATAGCCCCCTTTTTCCTAAAAGCCCGCGATCCTCCGTATTTAAGGCTCCGGTAGCGTATATAAGAGCGCGTACTAAACGGCGCTCCGGCCGCTATTAAGGCCGCATTCTTTATTAGTATAGTATTTCGCCTATAGCTAGCTAAGGAAGAAGTAAAAGCTCTTTAGCTTCTTATCTTATATTAGCTATAAAAGCGGCTTCCGCACCGTAATAATCGTAGGCGCCGTTCTTAGCGCGGCTAATGCTATAAGGGTTAAAATAGGCTTTATAGTCGGCCCCCTTAGTGCGGCGAGGAAGTTATCCCTTTAGCCGGCCGACGTACCCTTTAACGCCTTTAAGGCGTTTTATAACGACTTTATAATAGCGTCGTCCCGCTCTGCTTAAAGCGGAGCTCCCGCTATTATACTATTAAATAAGTTTATAATTAATAGCTTATACTATTATAAAGTAAGTAAAGGCTAGTATATAGGTGCCGTCTATAATATTATAATAATAAGCTATAAATAGCTTACTTATATATAGCGGGTCCGTAGCTATATATATAAACCCGGCCTTCTTTATATAATAAGACTTAGGCTATAGCCTAAGTCCTTATAACCTTATAAGTTAAAGACTTTAATAGTAATATAGCTAAAAAACGCTTAGTAGCGAGATATATAGTTTTTACTAAAATTTAGCCTTTACCTTAACTTTATTAAATAGTATTTCGAGCGGCTATTAAAGTAAATACGGTTATTAAGGTTCTTCGCTAAGTTATAATTAAAGCTTTAAAAGTAACTTAACTTTTACTTAATACCTATTTATAAGTATAGTAAAAAAGAACTAGTTTAAGTAGCTTAACGCTATTAAGACGCTATAAATAGTAAGAAACGCCGTTTAAGCGTAAGCTTTAAATTAAGATAGTATAGAATAAGTTTAAGATCCTTTAACTAAGGAAATTCCTACTATAGGAGAGGCCGTAGTAGATAGTAGTTAAGAGGTTTTTACTATTAAAGCACTACTAATACTTTAATAATAATAAGGGGAGACTTATATTTAAATACCCCTTAATATAGCTATAGCTAAGGTTATAGAAAAGGGCGAGGCTAAGGCCGAGGCTTATCTTAAAACTAAGGGGTTATCTATTTTAAATATAATAAGCTAGGTTACTATATAAATAAGTATACCTTGGCTTTAATTATAAATACCTTAGTAAATACCTTATATATTAAAGCCGCTCTATAAGGAAACGCTTAAAGGCCGGAGTAAACGCCTCTCCTTTAGCTATATTAATACCTTAAAGGGAGCTATTATAGACTCTTATAGTACTATTAAGGCGAAACCTTATTAATATAAAGGTATACTTAGATACTTATAGTATAGTAGACTTAGTAAACGTATATTTCGCACGTTAATAAGGCTTGCTATAAGTCTTACTATTATATCTTAAGCTCTTAAGACTAAGCGATAGTTAGGTAAATAACTATAAGGTTTAAGAGGTTTTAGTAAGAATTACCGATATAAAAAGTACCGAAAAGACAATTACTTAGTACTATATCGGTATTAATAAGTTAACGCTAAATAACTATATTTTAATTTTATAGTTAACTATAGCAATTACGGATAGGAAAATCTATATTATTCTATAGAAAAAGCAATAGTAGTTTAAGTACTAAATCGGTAGCGGCACCTTATAAAGTCTACGAAAATTCGTAAAGGATTGCCGGAACGAGGCATATATTTATATAATCGCTACTAACCTTAAGCTAATTCCGTTACTAAATAAGGATAACGATAAAGGAATTTTAAAGAGAGAATAAACCAAGATACTACCGACTTTATACCGATTTAAAGATATATTCTTAGTAAATAAGTCTAACCTATTATTAATTAAGAAAGAAATAAATTACGTAATTAACTTAACTTTTAGCGTAAAACTACCCTTTAAACTAATTTACCCTTTATCCCGCAACGAAATATAAGTATTAAGGGACTAAATTAGTAACTTTATAAGATATAGCATTATCTAGGAATTATAAAGCTTAGTAAGCGCACTAATTCTTTTTATCTTAAAGAAAGACGGTAGCCTTTATCTTTATATAGACTACCGGAGACTTAACCGCGTTATATAGAAAAATCGGTACCTTTTACCTTTTATTTCGGAGATCCTTAACCGCTACTAAAGAGCTAAATTCTTTTCTAATATTAATATTTAAAACGTATACTAGCATATCTATATAAAAGAAGGCGATAAGTAAAAGATAGCCTTTTAATTATACTATAAACACTTTAAATACCTTATTATACTATTTAGCTTAACTAACGCTTTAGCTACTTTTTAAAGCTATATTAATTAAGCGTTAAAAGGCCTTATCGATACTATTTATATAGTATATCTCGATAATATCCTTATCTTTTTATAAACGGAAAAAGAATATACTAAATACTTTTAATAAGTTATAAAGAGGCTACGCGCGGCGTAACTATTTATAAAGCTATTTAAATATATATTCTATTAGCAATTAGTTAAGTTCCTTAGTTTTATTTTATTAATTAATAAGATATTAGTAGATCCTTAATAAGTAAAAGCAATCGCTTAATAGCTAGCACTTAATACTTATCGAGATATTTAAGTCTTTTTTAAGTTCTATAACTACTACTATCGTTTTATCTACTACTACTTTTATATAGTAGTACCTCTTATTATACTATTAAAAGGTAGTAGTAATAGTAAGAAGCTAAGGAAAGTAAACCTAAACGCGACTAAATTTATAGCGTTTTAGTCCTTAAAAGATATATTTATTAATATACCTTTACTTTAATACTACGACTTAAAGAAGTATACTTAAATTAAAACTAATATATTATAATATATAATAGTAAGCATTTTATCTTAGCTTAACGATAAAAGTCGCTATTACTTAATTGAATTTTAGTTAAGAAAGTTTACTAAGGCTAAGTTAAACTATAAAGTCCTGGATTAAGAACTATTTACTATTATAAAGTTATTTAAATACTAGCGATACTATATTAAAGGAGCCGCGTAATAAGTAAAAGTCTTATCCGACTATTTTAACCTTTAGATATTTATACGCTAAACCTCCTTTAATTAAAGATAAGCACGATAGTATATATACTTAGCGCTATTCGACTTTATAATTAAGTATAAGATAAGGAAATTAAACCTAGCTAACGCACGGTTAAGAATGCTTAAATATAAAGGCGAGAAGCCCTTATTTATAAAGTTATTACTAAAGCTTTAATTAAAGCTAGTATTATATAACTATTAATAATCTATAAAGGGATAATAAGAAGTTTTTATAAGTAAAAAAAAGCCTAACCTTAAGCTAGTATAAGTATAGTAACTTGCTTTTATATAAGGAAAATATATAAGCTTTTATATAGCAAACTATTACTAACTTAAAAGCGGACTTTAAGTAGCTAGCTATATAGGCTAAAAAAAGAGCTAGTTATAAATAGCTACTCTTAAGAAAAACTATAAGGGATATAGCTTATAGCCTCTTAGTATACGCTATAGAAGTTCTTAATACTTTGCTAAAATTGCTAAAACGCACTTAAAGCGAAGATATAGTAATTGCTTAACGAAAAGCGATTAAAAACTTCTCGAAAAAGAAGTATCTTTAGTTATTACGACTAAATAGATTATTATTATAAAAGGGACGAATCGTAGTACTTTTTAATACTACCTTATAGTAAGAGTTAATATAACTTTATTATAACGACTTATTAGTAAGATACTTTAAAGGCTAATAAATAAGTAAATTACTATTAAGGAATTTCTACTAAGAGAATATAGTAAGGGATATTAATTAATATATCTAAGAATACTTAGTATATTAAAGCGCTATATTAAGGAGGTATTGCCTTTATAGCGCTATATATTTATTACTATACTTTATACGACTATAAGAAGAACTATAAATAAACTTTATTATAAGTTTACTAAAAGTATAATATAAGGGGCGAGAAGTTAACGTAATACTAGTAATTATAAACCGATATACTAAGTACTACTTTTTTATTCCGTATTTTAAAGTAATAAACGCGCTTAAGCTTATAAGGGCATTTTATTATAATATTAAGTTAGTATATAGGCCTTTAAAAGGCGTAGTTATAGATAAAGGATTACTATTTACTAATAAGTTTTAATTAGACTTATATTTTATCTTATAAGTAAAACGTAGGTTATTAATAGCGTTTTACCTTTAAACCGATAAGTAAATAAAGCGTATAAATTAAGTAGTATACTACTACTTAAGATGCTTTATAAATTTAAAATAAATAAACTAAGCGTCCTTTTTCTAAGTAGTATAATTTATATATAATAACGTAATTAATATTACTACTAGGCTATCCCTTAACGAGGCCCTTTTTAGCTATTAGCTAAACTTTTATATTAACGTTAAGGACGACGTTATAAAGGGGGAGGTGCCCGAAGTAAAAGTAAGAATTAATAAGCTAAAAACTTTACGATAATAACTTAAGGAATACTAGCAAAAGGCTATTAAATTATAAGCGAAGTACTACGACTTTAAGCACTAACTACTTTTACTTAAAGTTAGTAACCTTATTACGCTCTTTATAAAGAATTTACGCCTTAAAGACGAA
>JAPEBW010000553.1:0-47561 GCA_027405785.1 Ophiocordyceps robertsii
AGTAAAGGAAATTCTAAGCAAATTCCTAAGGATAGAAGGGGTTATAGCGGAGAAGAGGGAATTTCAAGAGAATTTTGTGTAGATAAGGGGATTTCTAGAGATTTTTCTAGAAAAGGAAAGAGATTGGAGGAGGTAATCGAGGTTGAGATATCTTCAGGTATAAATTCTAAGAGATTCAGTCGTTTAATTAACGTTAAATTCTAAGGAGGGTTTAACGGGTGATTAAGGAAAGGGGTCGTATTTTTCTCGGAATTTTCTAAAGCTAGTTAGAGGAGTGATTGATTTCCCGGCGTAGTAAGCTAAGCCGGGCTCATAACCTATTAAAGGTTAGAGCAGCAGCGAAATTGTGGGGAAATCAGGAGACCACGTAATGTCACGTGATAGAAGAGTCGATGTTATGTAAGGCAGGACTTTAGCTAGAATTAATTGATAAAGAATTGAGTGCGTGAGTGCTTATAGAATCTCTAGCTATCTAGTAGCGGCAGATTCGCCTTTTATAGACAAATGTGAGGGAACGGAGTGATATATCCGGACCGGCCTTCGGGTAGTCTTAAAGCCCGAAGAATGCTGATTTTAAAGCATTCTACCCCGTGGCTGTATGTCCCTTCCTTGTGTGGCAATTCGTGTTTAAAGTTAGTTGAGGTTGGTTTGGGTCTAAGCGGATCCTTGTTTTATCCAGCCACCCCAACCTCCTTAGTTCCGTATATAACGTTATAGACGTTGTATAAGGACGTAAGGACCTGGAAAGTAACGAACTAAAGCTAGGCTATTTAATGCGGGTTTTTATATAATTTATACACCCCCCTATACATAGCTAATCAGGTAAGAATTAAATAGCTGATTTATTAAAGTAGTAAAATCACTCTTTTATAATAGCTTAAAGAACTTACTAAGTATATAAATACTAAGTATTCTTTATTAAAGCTAGAAAGTTCGTAAAAATTCTTATAAGCTAGTTTTATATCGCAAAACTTTTAGTATTTTTCGTATACTAAGTAATAAGGCTTAATTTATTTAATTTAAATTTACTAGCCGGAAAGGGAGAAGAAAACTTAGTACTAACTACTAAACTTAATAAGGTAAGGGTATCTTATTATACGGATTTCTTGTATTAAAACTAGCTAAAGAAGAAAAAAGAAAAAAAAGAAAGGAGTTAAGGGAAAGATAAGAAAAGACCTCCTTTTATACCTTTTTAAGGCTACTAAAAGACTTTCCTTTTATATACTTTTATATGCTTTTATATACTAATTTATAACTTATACCTTATATAACTTATAAGGTTACTAAACTACTTTTTAAGCTAATATAAATAGCTTACGCTATCTTTATTATTAGTTATAAGTAATATCTGCTTTATTACTTACGATTAGCTTATAAAACTAAATATCCTTATCTTAAAACCTTTTATAAGATTCTATCCTCTTTTAAAGAGAGGCCTCTTATTATAGCTTTATATAAGGTATTAGTTAATTATATAAGGTATTAGTTAATCTATTTAATTTTAATCTTATTACTAGCTAAAGCTAGCTTAAGCTAAATATAGACATACTTAACCTATACTGCTTATAGCTAATACTAGCTATCGTTAACTTTTAAGCTATATTACCTCTCCTTATAACTACTAATATCTACTTTAATAGTTATAACTTATAACTAATAGTATTTACTTTACTAATTACTCCTTTATATATAATAGTATTTACTTTACTAAATATTAGTAATTTTAATACTTAAGATTACGAACAGAATAAGGTTTCCGTTATAAGAATAGTTCTTTTACTTTACTAAATAAAAGTGTTCTTAATTTTCTATTTTCTTAGTAAGTATAGTCTTTACTATATATTCGCTCTTTTTTATTCTTTTTAAGTTTAGCTCTCTTATTACTTTAGCTTCTTATAAAGTCGGCTTTAGTAAAGATATATAAAAAATAAGGTATATAAGTAAACTAGTTAAAAGTTTTAACTTATAATTAACCTTTTTTATTTTCTTTATAACTTTAAAAAGTCTTATTTTCTTATAATTTAAAGACTTATTAAGTTTATTAGTCTTAAGATTCCTTATTAAAAGATATACTTTATCGCCTTTAGATAAAGAAGGTTTAAAAGACTATCTTTTATTATAATAATACGATATCTTCTAAGCAATATATTTTAATTTTAATTTTATAAATTCGTATTAGCTAATTTACTACTCTAAGTTTAATATAGCTTTTTTAGCTATAACTTCTTTAAGTAAAGAAGACTTATAAGCTTTAAGGGTAAAGCTATAATTTGCAAATACCGGAGTATTCTTAATAGGCTTAAAATAAGAGGTATTATATGCTAACTATACTATAAGCAATTTAGAAAGCTAATTATCCTATTAATAGTTTATATAGCTTTTAAGATATTGCTTAAGCGTTTAATTTAATCGTTTTATTATTCTGTTTATAATAGGGTAAAAAGTAGTAGATAATTTATGCTTTATACTTAAGGCTTACGTTAAACCTTACTAAAAATTTAAAATAAACTTTTAATCCTTATTTTAAATAATTAAACTCGGAAGTCCTTAATTAGCTATAATATATCTTATAAAAGTATAAGATAACTATTCTATATCTATACCTTTATATATTAAAATAAAATAGCCGTACTTTATAAGACGAATTACTATAACTAAAATAAAATCGTATTTTATACTAATTATAAGATCTATAGACTTTAGTAGTTTTATAATAAAGTTTAAAGCTATAAAGTCTTAAGGTCTTAAAAGAACCTTTAAAGGAATTAAGTTACTATAAGGCTTATATTATATAGCCTTGCTTTTATTATATATTTCCTATAACTTAATAACTCCTTAGATTTTCTTATAAAGGTTATAAGTATTATAATAGTTTTTAATCTAATTATACGTTTTCGTAATACCTTAATATCTATATAAAGGGTGTGAATAAAAATCCGTTATAACTATTTTCTTAGTTTTTAAAGTAAGGCATAGCTTATTCTTATAAAACGCTATTTTTCTATTTTACTTAAGATTCTTATATCTTTTCTTATCTAGGTTTTTATAAGAATTCCTAAGTAATTTTAAAGTAGCAAGATCTCCTTATACGTTAAATAGTATATATAATGTCTTTAACTTTAAATTACTATTATTATTTAAAAATAATAAGTTTTCTTTATAAGGCTTATTTTTATTATTAAGGTCTAGTTAATAGCTAATTATATTACCTTAGTTATTTTAAAAACCTTTTTTATAAATAATCTTATAATTAAATTTTAAAAGACATTTAGCCTATCTTATTTACTTAGCATTTAACTATAACGTTATAGTAAAATAACTAATATTCTTATAATCTATATAAACCTTAAGTTTATATTTATTACTTAAAATATAATGCCGAAATTCTTTAAAAGCGTATATAATAGCTAAGAATTCTTTATTATAAATTAAGTAATTAATCTTTATACTTACTAGCTTTTTTAAGTTAAACGCTATAAGTTTAAGAATATTGTTTTTATCGCGCTAGCTTAACTACGCGCTTAATATAGAACTAAAAGCATCCGTTTTTAACTTTTACGGCTTCTTTATATTATAAGTATTTAATATAGGGTTTTTAATAAGTAATTCTTTAATCTTTTTAAAAGCTTTATTTACTTTTAAGTTTTACTTAAAAGGGTCCGTTTTAGCTTTTTTTAATACTAATAATATTAGTATAATTATCTTAAAAAAGTCCGATATAAACTTCCTATAATAATTTATATATCTTATAAAGCTTTAAATTTCCTTAATATTTATAGGAATTAGCTAATCTTTAATTATAGAAATCTTTTAAGGGTCTATCCTTATATAAAACGGAGTAATTATATGCCTTAAAAATTCTACTTCTTATATATAAAAGCTGCATTTTTCCGGGGAAATATATAAGCTAGCTTTTCTTAACGCTTTTAGCACTATATCGACTTTTTTATAGTATTGCTTTAGCGTATTAAAGTATATTATAATATTATTTAAATAAGCCGTATAAAATCGGGTTAAATAAGGATTTAATATACTATTAATTCCTTTTTAAAAGGTTGCTAGTATATTAGTTAATCTTAAAAGCATAACTAAAAATTCGTAAAGTCCGTATCGCGTTTTAAAGGCTATTTTAAATTCGTCTCCTTCTTTAATATATATTTAGCTATAAGTAAATTTAAAGTTAACCTTAGTATATATTAAAGGCCTACATACACTTAGTTTAGTAGCACGTAGCCGAATAATTATTTATTTAAAGCTAAAGAAGGAAGGGGGAAATCTTTATTTAAGCTACGTAGCTTTATACTTTATAGGGGTCGCTTAAGTAGCCCGTACTTAAGTTAAGTTTAAGTCGAACTTAAGCTAAGTTTAAGTAAAGTCTTATACGACTTTAGCTATATATTAGCCTAACTTCGGGTTATTTACTATAATATAATTATAGCTCTTCTTATAATATAGCCTATAATACTATCTCTTTTTTAAGCTATTACGTATTAAGGTATATAATATCGGCGCCCCGCCCCCCCGCTCTACGCTTAATATTAATTAGTATAGTTATCCTTATTATGCTTATAATTATATACTAACGCCTTTTTTTAAATAACGTTATATTAAGGCATTAAATACGTTATACGCTCGCCTATTCGCGCCGCTATAACGTCTTTAGTAGCGCTAAGGCGGTATAATATATCTCCTCCGCTTACTGCTAATATTAGTGCTTAAGGCACGTCTTACCTTCCCGCTACTTATAATCCTTAGGTATAAATACCCTTCCTCTCTCCCTCTCCCTCTTTTCTCTCTTTTCTTTCTTTAATTACTAATCTACTTACGCGCGCGCCCCCTTTTATAATAGCTTTACCGCGCCGCGCCTTAATATATCTACTATAACCCCCCGCGCCCTATCTCCCGCTATATTATAAGCGTCTACCTATTTAGCGCCCCTTAATACGCCTAGCGACTATACGCTACTGCCTTTATATTAGTCTTCGCGCCTGCTATTATTGCTTAGTAAGTAAAGCGCGATATATAGCATTACTATATAGCGCCCCCCTTACTTTATATATATCGGACGTATAGCGTCTTTTAATATAAATACTTAGTATAAGGCTTCTTAAAATTAAGCCTCGCCTTATACTTATAATTATTTTGCTTATACCCGCGCTAGATTACGTTATTTATTTATATATCCCCGTTTTTAAACTACGTGCGATATAATACTAACGCGATATTAATATACTAGCGATATAATCGCCGCTATAAACGCGCTTTAAGACTATATATCTTAAAGAACGTTTAAGGATTACTATACTAACTTATATATACGTTCTCCGATCCTTAATAAACGCTAGCTATAAGGATATAACTAATAATTACTATAGTATATAAAGTTAGCTTATACTATTACTACGGCGTGCTAGGCTTAAATATACCTTAATATTTAAGGTTAATCTATCGATATTAGTAAGTAGTAAGTAGTTTACTTTAATTAAGTCGTAGTTTCTTATATATTTTATCTATATCTACTTTATATCTTATTAAATCTTATTATATCTTATTATATCCCTTATTTATCTTATCGTTATCTATACTTAGTGCGCGTTTATAGCGTATCCTTCTTATACGTATTATTTAAAATCGTCTTAACGTTTACTAAGTATAGCCCGAAACTTCCTCTTATTTTTCCCGGTTTTCCTCCTTTTCTCCGCTACTTCCCTTATCCTATCTCCTACTCCTTAGCTTAGCTTATTATTATTCTTTTACCTTGCCTTTATCGTTTTTTATTGCGTTACTATATTATCCCTCGAATTCCTTTAAGGCGATTATATTTTAAAAGTCGCTAATTAGCTACTATATTAAGTTAGTATACTTATATTACTTTACTAAAACTTAGCGCTATCTTCCTTTTTTAATCTATCTTTATTAAACTTACTTAATCCTCTTTATAACATACTTTAGTTCGTTATTTTCTTTAATTACTAGCAGCAGCTAGTAGTCGTTAACTACTTAGCTAAGTAAAGGGTTATTCGCTATATAGTAAAAGAACTTTATATATAGTCTTTTATATACCCTCCTTAGTATATTAAGTTTTCTTATATATAGGCTAACTACTTTTATTATAGTATACTTTTAGTATAGCTAGTTAAGCTTTTAATAAAGTCTATTTATAGTATACTTCCCTATATTTAGCTATACTTTATCGCTTACTTAAAGTCTTTCCGCCGGTATATATAACTAGTTCGCTATCTTCTCTTATCTTATTTACAACGCGGCGATCGCCGTTTAAAGGAAGTTAGCGACTTCTTTTATCCTTTATATAAGGTTCTATACGCTCTTTATATTTAATATAAGCGGTCCCTCTTCTTATATAATTTAAATTAGCTTAATATTATACCTATATATAGTAAAAAAGGGGCTTATACTTATTATCGATACTACTTAATTATTAAGCGCCGCTTAAGCGTAAGGTAGCTATACCCCTTAGTTATCTTACTTATAATAAACGTATATATAAAGGTATGCTTATACCTTTTAGTTTACGCGCTTTATCGCCTTATTAGTTTATAGGTAGTAAGCTAAACTTAGTTTCTTTTAAACCTTAGTTTATTAGTAAAAGAAATTTTAAAATTACTTTATTTAGTTCGTCCTTTAATTTAAGATAATAGACTTTAGTATTTTATAAAAGCGGAAGTAAGATTATAAAAACTTAATAGTATATACTACTACTTTTATCGTTAGTATCGCTTTTAAAGTTATTGCCTTTATTAGCCTATTTATTATTACTTAAAGGTTTTAAGAGCCTTTAGTTCTTATTAATAGTAAGTTAACTATAAAGTCTATTATTAAGTATATAAACGGCTATATAAGGGGCGGTAATAGTTAAAAAAGCCCTTTTTAAAGTTGCCTTTAAATATACCCTTTACCGTATAGCCCGTAGTTCGCGATAAGCTAGCGCACTATTAATAACTAGCCCGGCTAAAAAAACTCTTAAGCTAATATTATAAGTATCCCCTCGCGCCTTAAGTATCCTACCGCTATTAAGTTATATAAATCCGCTAAGCAATTAATACTTAGAGCTTATCTAGCTTTTTATCCTCCCCTTTCTTAAGGTATTAAGCCTTACTTAGTACTTAAAGCTAGTCTTAAAGCGAAGGCGCCCCTTTATATTAATTATATACTTACTTACTTAAACCTTTAATTACTATTTTAAAGTAAGTAACTAATCGCTATTTTATATTACTTAAAATACTACTTAGTACTCCTTATTCTTTTATAATATTGCTATTTACCGCTTTTATATCTCTTACTTATTAAATATGCGGGCTAGTCGTGCTTATTCCTTAAATACGTCTTAGCTTAAGTTTAAGTTAAGTTTTAGCCGAACCTTACCTTTATTCGCCCCGCCTTCGTTTTAAGATATAGGGTTATTTACTTTATTTATATAGGTAATTAACCTTATGTTCTTTTCCTTTACCTATATTATCGCGATAGTACGCTCTTTTTATACTAATCGTTACGGGAGGTTTATATACTCGCTACTAAGAGGGACTTAATATCTAATTTATCGCGCGCTATTTAAGATTATCTATACTACGCGTCTTATTTCCTTTTTATTAAATGCCCTTTTTAGCTTATCTTAATTGCGGTGCGATAAAGTATTAAGTACTACTACTAACCTCCTTAAGCGGTACTTTAATATAAAGTTATATAAAGCAAGCTTTATTACTTATTTACTTTACCTCTTATTTAACTTCTTTTTTATTATAAAGTACTTTAAATTCTTATAATCTATTAGCACTATAAACGCTAGTATATTATATAACTTTACCTTTTAAAAGTCTAAGTATTATATAATTATAAGTAACTCCTTATTATAAATTAAGTAGTTATACTTCGCTACGTTAAGTTATTTTAAGAAGAAACTTACTAAGTATTATATCTTATTTAGTTTTACTTATATTAGTATGCCGCTTATTATATATTTAATATAGTCCGCTTTTAAGTACGTTTCCCTCTTAAAGTCGTATAGCTATAGTATTAGCGCGTTATAAAATACCTCTTAAATAAACTTAAACGCGGCTTAGTGCTTATTAGTTTATAAGAATATCGCGTTTTTTTTTATAAACGCTATTTAAGTACTATAAGGCCTTAGTATAAAGCGGGATAAAGGCATAGTAGTAATTTATAAACTTAAGGAAGCTTTAAACGCCCTTTATATTCTTTAGTGCTTACTATATTTAAATAGCTTAAATCTTTTTTAAGTCGTACTAAACCTTACCCCTAGCTTATATAATAAAGCTTAAGTACTTTACTTCTTTTATTATAAAGTTATATTTTTATAGGTTTAGTATAAAGCTTACCTTTTATAACGTTTTAAGCACTTTCGCTACCTTATTTTAATAGTTATAAAGCGACCTTAATAAGTAAATTAAAATATCGTTTATATATACTATAACGAACTTATAAAGCTAGTCCTTTAGCACTTAATTAATATATCGTTAAAAGGTAGCTAGCGTTCTTATAAGGCTAAATAAGCATACTTATTACTTAAATAGTCCGAACTTTATTTAAAAGGCTATCTTAAACTTAAAGCCCTCCGCGATTTTAATCTTATAAAACGCTATAATAATATTAAGTTTCGTAAACTAATATACTTTTACTAGTATCTTTAGTATTTCTATAATTAATTGTAGTATATACTAATCCCTCTTTATAATTATATTTAAGGCTTAGTAGTCGTAGTAAAAGTATAAGTAGCTATTAGCCTTCTTTATAAATAATACTAGCGCCGCGGCTAACGAACTACTTAAGCGGATAAGGTTTGCTTTTAGTAGCTTATTTAAAGTCTTTTAAAAAATAAGGAGTTCTTCTTTTAATATATCGTAAAGAGGCCTTTATAATAGTAGCGGCTCCTTACCGTCTTTATTTAAAGTAAGATAAATCTTATAGTTTACGCTTAGTCGGAATAAAAGTTACTTAAGTGCTTTTATAGGTGTAAAAGAGTCTAGATAAGCTTATAGTACTTAGGCCGGGATATAGTCCGCTAAGTTAACTAGCGTCTTTAGCTAAAAGGCCCTTTTTATATCCTTTATCGTAACTACCTTTATATTAAGCGCTTATCGTCGCCCTTAGTTATTCTTTTAAGCCCTTTCTTATCGACACTCCGCTATAAAGATAAAAGCGCTTACTAGCTTCGTTTTTTAAATATTCGCGATCTTTATAGCTTCCTTTAATTCTTAAAGGCCGATTTAAATCCCCGCTTTTTTATGCCGGATTTAATCCCCCTTAGTATTATAAACTACCTTATTTTTCTTTATCTATAGTCTCCTTAAAATATATTATAGCTTAACTTTAGTACTATATAAGCGAATATCTATTTTAAGTGCTTATTAATCTTTATCTTAAACGCTATAATCCTTTTCGTTTAAAGTATTATTTCCTTTAAGAAAGGCTATAGTAGCCTCTTTATCCTATTTATAAAAGGCATTTATAGCTTTATCGCTACCCCCTTACTTACTATAATATAGTAGTTATAACTTATATTTATAAGTGCGTTAAGCCCCTTTTTCTTATTAATACTAACCTTAAGTAGTACTAAGTTTAGCGTAAAGTACTTTTTTATTAACTTTTAAGCCGTTTACTATTTTTCTTTCTCCTTTAGCGCTTAACTTTATACTAAGGTTCTTCTTTTCTTAAATTTAAATCTACTTTAGTTACCTCTTTAGTTATAGCTATAGCTACTTATTAAGTTCTTTCTTTCTTCTTTTTATAAAAGCGGGCGATATACTTTATTACCTTATAAGCGAAATACTTTTATATATTAGGCCGGCTTTATCCTTCTTTTAGCTAAGTTATAGCGTTAATTTTATTTATTAAAGTATTGCCCTTTAAGTCTTTCCGGTCTTAAGTCGCCCCCTTTATTACTTTCTTTTAGCCTTAAAACGGCTACTTAGTTTACTAAACCCTCTTTAGCTTTACCGCAATCTACGCTACTTAATTAGTATATACTAAGAAGCTTAAAGTTAAAAAGTTAACTATTATAAGTGCCTCCTTAAGGCGAAGGCTTAAGGCGCCTTTTAAGAATACGATCTATATATCGCATAGCTATAACCCCTTTCTTACCTTAAAGAGCCTTTACTTAAACTTAAAGAGGAACGCTATAAATGTTTAATTCTCTCTTTATTTAATTATATAGATAGCCGCCGCCGCTTACGATTAAATATTAATATTAAAGTAAATTAAATTAAGGTACTTAAGGAATTCTTACTAATTATAACCTTAATCCGCGCTAGTGCTATAATAAGTTGCTATAGTTTGCTATACCTTTATATTTAAGTAGTTATAGATTAAGTAGAAAACCTCTTTTAAGCTTAAGAAGAAGTTTTAATTAATCTTATACTTATTTCGTATATATTATACTTAAAGTATAAAGTAACACCGCTAACTATCGAATCTCCTTAGCGCTAAGAGTAGCTTTTACTAGTCTTTGTTTTTCGTTACTTCTTTCTTTATTACGGGCGTTATAGCCCCTACTATTATATTATAAGGTAGTATTAAACTACTAATTAATAGGCCGGCCCTTCTTTATATATACGTCCTTACTATCTCTTTTAGCCTTTATATTAAGGCCTTAAACTAGCTTATTAGCTATTAAATCTACTATTAGCTTACTTAAACTTAGTAGCTCGTTTTAACGGTCCTTACTTATAGCAAGAGGATTGCTTATTTAACCCTCGTTTAAATATCGGCCTTTCTTAGCCCTCCCTTTTAAGCCCCTTAAGCATAGCCCCCTTACGCTAAGTAAGCTTCTTACTCGCGCTATATTATAGTTAGCGAGTCTTTTCTTAGGTTATATAACCTCGTTTAAAAGGAGCTTTAAATATATTAAGGGCCTATATATACTTAGTTTAGTAGTACGTAGCTAAATAATTATTTATTTAAAGCTAAAAAGAGAAAGGGGAAATCTTTATTTAAGCTACGTTGCTTCGTACTTTATAAAAGTCGCTTAAGTAGCCCGTACTTAAGTTAAGTTTAAGTTAAACTTAAGCTAAGTTTAAGTAAAGTCCTATATAACTTTAGCTATATATTAGCCTAACTTTAAGTTATTCGCTATAATATAACTATAGCTCTTTTTATAGCATAGCCTATAATAGTATACTACTACTTATTAGCTAATCTATCTCTTATTTTGCTTATAAGAAGTAATAAAGTTTAGTCTTTTATTATATTATTGTTTATTTTTTTAAAATTAATATAAAGTCGAGTTTTATTTTTATTTTTACTATTCTTTAAAGTAAATAGTATAAGAGCTCTGTATTTTAATTTAAACTTTTAATATAACTTTTTATAGGTTTTTATTAATATATTCTTTTAATAACTTTAAATACTTTTTATTTAAGTTATATATCTTATAGAATCTAAGCTTAGAACTTTCTTTTAACTTAATTTTATAATCCTTACTACTTTATAATAGTAGCCTATTTTTAAGTAGCGGCGTAAATATATTTAAATATCTCTTTAACATATTTCTAAGTATTTTTAGATAACGATCCTTAAGGTATTTTAAGTTAATAGTACCTTTTAAACGTCTTATATACTATATTCGCTCTTTAAGGTATTGTAAGCTAATAGTACCTTCTAAATACTATAAGCTATTCTTATATATCCTTTTTTTAATCTTTCTCTTATTCCGTTTTTTCTTAATCTTATCTTTTTACTTAGGATATTACTGCTTAATATTCTTTAAGATATTCGATAGATTTTCTTTTAATAAATTATAAGTAGCTTTATAATTATCTCTTAAGCTTTTAGTTTCTTTATTAAGGTTTAGCGTCTTTATCGCTTATATTATACTAATCGTAGTTACTTTATTTTTAGTTATATTAGTTATCTTATTATCTTTTATTATAATATCTATTGCGATATTTATATCTATATAGGAAGCTTTATTATTATTATTATTATTACTATTCTTTATATAGTTATTATTAAGTATTACCGTTTTTAAATTATTTAAGGGTTTTATTTTAAGGTCGTCCTTTATTTAACTATAAAGAGAAATATTTAAGGTATTATCTTTAAACCTTAAAAGGCCTTTATCTTAATCTATTATAGAATTATATTTCTATAAAAAGGGTAGTCCTAATATAATATTATAGCTAATAGCTTAGACGTTAAAGGAATCTTTAAAGTTATAAATCCCGATTATATACTTAAGAGGATTAGTTTTTAGCATAATCTTACTATTATTATACTTAAAGGGTAATCTTTTTACTAAAAGAAGTATATAAGGCTTATTTTTTCTTTTATAACGTAATTTTAGACGATTTACTATTAAAAGGGAAATATAGCTACTTATCGCACCGCAATCTACTAATACGTTAAAGCGATATCCTCTTAATTTTAATAAAAAGATTATTTTTATACTTTAAGAATTATTATTTAACATAAGTAAGTTCTTTTTACTAAGAAATAGCCTTATTATTTCTAAGCTCGTTAGTCTTTTACCTTATTTACCGACTTTTTAGTAGATCTTAATTCTTTTTACGGAATTAGTCTATTTAAGTTATAAAGCTTCTTAATAGCTTTAAAAACTAAATCCTTAATAATAGCATAATCTTTTATTATAGTATTATTAATAAAAACTCCTTTAATACGAATTATCTTATTATATCGTTTAAGGTTATTATGCTTATTTTACTACCTTTCTAGCTAGTTTTTAAGTATATCTTTTAAGAATCTCTTTACTTTTAAAAGCATATCTAAATTATAATTCTTATTATAAAGATTATAATTTATCTTGAAATACTTACTATATCGTTTAAACGTATTTTTAATAGCTAAGTTAAGGAATTCTATATCTTCCTTAAGCTTATTAGCTAGCTCGTTATTCTTTTTCTTAAAATCTTCTTTATCTTTAATTAAATTAGTAATATACGTAAAAAGAGATATAAAATCTTCTTTTAGCTTAATTATCTTATTTATTAAAGCTAGGTTACTATCCTTAAGGTTTTCGATAGTCGTTTCGTTATACTGCTTAAAGAGTAAAAGTTATTCGATTTTAACTTAATTATCGGTGTTTTCTTATATAAGTTCCTCTTTATTAACTTTAATATCCTCTTTAAGGTTTTCTATAAAAACCTTAATATTAGTAGTAAGTTCTTAAATCGTTATAGCGGGTTTATTAAAAGTCTTCCTTAGTTTAAGAAACTATCCGCTTCTTTACTTATCTAAAAGGTATATAAGGTAGGTATCTTTATAATATTTAGTTTAAGATAGCTACTTATACGACTTATCCTTAATAGTAATAACTATATTAAGATATTTTATAAAAGGAGTATAAGGCCTGTTGCTATCTTCTTTTTTAAAAAAGAGCTTTTTATTTATTTCTTATAAATCGAGGGTTTCTAAATTATAGCTTTTTTTTATATTCGAAGGTATAATATTTATATTAAAATAAAGAGTGTTTTTATCGTCTTTATAAATAGTTTATAAAGAAGTTTCTTACTTATAATTATCCTTAGTTTTAAAAGTATTCTTTAATTAGTTATTTAAGCTTTTAGCTTTTAACTTTATCTCTTTATTAAGTTCTTCTTTATAAAGACCCTTTATAAGCAAACTAGTCTTAAATAAACTAAAGGTTGGCATAATAAGCTTAGCGTTAATTTATTTAGTATCCTCGATTAAAAGTAATAGTAAAGTATATCGCGTATTATAAGCTAAGAGGGCATTATTCTTATAAATAAGCATATTCCTTCCCTTAAAGGAATTCCTCTTCTTAATATAATCTCTTATAATATAGCCTTTCTTTATAAAGTTAAAGCATCGAATAGCTTTCTTAGCGGGCTTTAGCGGGCTTGCTTTAAGGGTATTTAAGTTTATTACGTTACTTAAGTCGCGCTATCGCTTTTTATTAATTTTCTTTATAACCCCGCTAAAAGTCAAACAGTACTTCTTTTACTACCGGCGTTTATACTGCTTATTGTCTATTTAGACCGCTAGATTAATATAGTTTAATAGCGTCTTTAGCCTATCTAAGCGGTAGATTTTATCTTTAACTTCTTCTTTAAGACCTTTATAAAAAGTCGCTATAAAGGCATCGTCTTTTTATTTTAGCTTAAAAGTTATTTATCGGAATTAAGCTACGTAAGCTAATAAAGATATAACTTACTTAAGGCTACTTAATTTATACTTTACTAATCGTTGCTTATTTATCATTCCGAACGTTTTTTATAGAGCTTTTTTAAAGTTATCGAAATTCTTAAAAATGTTCTTTATCTTAGAATTTCTATCTTTAAGACTATTATTTATATAGTCCTTAAGAATTAGTTTAAACTATATTACTACTAAGCCTTATAAGTAACTAAATATAAATATTCCCTTTATTTCTTCTTAGTTTATTATAGTAAGATAAAACTAAAAATAAGCTTTAAAAGAGGTAATAAACTTTTATAACTTTACTAATTCTTTAATATAAGGTTTAAGAGCCTTAATCTTTAAAATAAAACTATTACCTAAAAAGCTTATTAAAGGATAAGAAAGCTTTAAGTACCTCGAACTAGCCTACGGCTAACTAGTTAGCTATAGTATCGTAAAAGTAAATATTTTTCTTTTACTTATTATAATTAAATAGACGTAATTATAATAAATACCTTTCTCTTACTTAATAGCTTAAAGAACTTACTAAGTATATAAATACTAAGTATTCTTTATTAGAGCTAGAAAGTTCGTAAAGATTCTTATAAGCTAGTTTTATATAGTAAAACCCTTAGTATTTCTTATATATTAAGTAGTTAGGCGTAATTTATTTAATTTAAATTTACTAGCTAGAAAAAAAAAAAGACTTAGTACTAACTACTAAACTAAATAAGGTAAGAGTATCTTATTATACGGATTTCTTATGTTAAAACTAGCTAGAAAAAAAAGGAAATAAGTTAAGGGAAGAAAGAGTAAGGACCTCCTTTTATACCTTTTTAAGGCTACTAAAAGGCTTTCCTTTTATATACTTTTATACGCTTTTATATGCTAATCTATAACTTATACCTTATATAACTTATAAGGTTATTAAACTACTTTTTAAGCTAATAAAAATAGCTTACGTTATCTTTATTATTAGTTATAAGTAATATACGCTTTATTATTTACGACTAGCTTATAAAACTAAATATCCTTATCTTAAAACCTTTTATAAGATTTTATTCTCTTTTAAAAGGAGGCCTCTTACTATAGCTTTATATAAGGTATTAGTTAATTATATAAGGTATTAGTCGATTTATTTAATACTAATCCTATTACTAGCTAAAGCTAGCTTAAGCTAAATATAGGCGTATTTAACCTATACCGCTTATAACTAATACTAGCTATCTTTAACTATTAAGCTATATTATCTTTCCTTATAACTACTAGTATTTACTTTAATAGTTATAACTTATAACTAGCAGTATTTACTTTACTAGTTACTTCTTTATATTTAGCAGTATTTACTTTACTAGATATTAGTACTTTTAGTACTTAAGATTATTAATAGAATAAGGTTTTTATTATAGCTAGTTAAGCCGGTATAATAGACTAATTATTATATATTAGTATATATAAGGGTTTAAAAATAGTAAAAAGTTTATCTTTTCTTTAAAGTATAGCTAGCTACTTTATACTTAGTTCTTTAAGCTAATATTTAAGATCTTAAATTATACTATCTTACTATTTATTATTAATATATAGATAAACCGTAAATATCTTTATAAAATTACTTAATAAACTAAGTATAAGCTTAGTCGGAAATACTATAAATTATAGTTAAGGAAATCTTTTAAATATCCTTAAATATCCTTTAAAAATCGCGGTAAAGTCTATCCTATATTTTTCTACGTGCTGTTATAGTTAAAAATAAGCCGAACTATAGTTAAAATATCTTATAAAAATCCTTAAATAACCTTAAAAGATACTAGCGGAATCCGCTTAATAGTTTCTATAATATCTTTTATAGTTAAAAATATTATTAACTATAATTAAATAGGCTTTTATACTTTTATAGTTATATCTCGGAAACCTAAATAAGGTTTAATTAGTAATATCTATTATATCTCCTTAAGTAAGCCTTTATAGTACGTGCTTTAAGCGTTTCTTATTTTAAGGTTCCGTAAAGCTTCTTAAAAGTAAAGTAAGGAGTTTAAGTATAGCTGTTTAGATTTTATAATATATATCTTATAATAAGTAGTACTTAATATAGTCTTATACTTATTACTATGTTTTATAGTATAAGGATAAAGGGATAAAGCATAAACTAATTACTATTAGTTAAAGCCGGTATTATAAACTAATTACTACTAGTTAAAGCTAGTACTATAAACTAATTACTGCTAATTAAGCCGGTATAACGGACTAATTACTATATATAAATATATATAAAGGTTTAAAAATAGTAAAAAGCTTATTTTTTCCTTAAAGCATAGCTAGCTACTTTATACTTAGTTCTTTAAGCTGATTTTAAAGATCTTTAACTATACTATCTTACTATTTATTATTAGTATGTAAATAAACTATAAATATCCTTATAAAATTACTTAATAAATTAAATATAAGTTTATTTAAAAATACTATAAACGATAATTAAGGAAATCCCTTAAATATTTGTAAATATCTATTAAAATTGCGGTAAAGTTTATCTTATATTTTTAAAGTGCTTCTATAATTAAAAATAAGCTAAACTATAATTAAAATATCTTATAAAAATCCCTAAATATCCTTTAAAGATATTAGTAAAATCCGGTTTATAGTTTTTATAGTATCTTTTATAGTTAAAAACGTTATAAACTATAGTTAAATAAGCTTTTAAGCCTTTATAGTTATATTTTAAAAACCTTAATAAGGTTTAATTAATAATATTTATTATATCTTTTTTAATAAGCCTTTATAGTACGTACTTTAAGCGTTCTTATTATAAGGTTTTATAAAGCTTTTTAAAAGTAAAGTAAGGAGTTTAGGTATAGCTATTTAAATTTTATAATAACTTATTTAAGTAAGAAGAAAAAGCTTATATCCTTATTAGTTTAAAGTAAAAATAAAGTAAAGAGAGCGCTAAGTAATAGCTTTATAGTAACGTCTTTATACTATATTAATAGTATACTATCTTTATTCTTTAAGTAGTTTTTTTAGCTTATTTAACTAATAGTAGTTAAGTAACTTAAAATAATAAGTAAGCGACTTTATTATAAATCCTTATTACTTATTTAATTATACGTTTTTATTTTATTAAAGCAATTAATATATTTAGCTAAAACTAATAACAAGGGTTTTAACTCTTTTTTAAATATACATTTAAGTACTTATTAAATAATAACAAGTTTTTATACTAAGGAATATTTATTTTTTATAGCGGGATATATTAAAAAGAACTAGCTTTATTTAAGCCTTATTTTATATTACTATTTTACTTACTTTTTATGCTATTTCTAATTCTTTACTAAGTTTCTTATATTACTTACTAGCTTTATAAGCCGCCTATAAGCAAGATATTATATTTTATATACTAATACTATTATAGCTATCCCCCGCTTTTTATTATTAAGCTTTTTAACTTATTATTATTTTTATATAGCGCTATTACTTATACCTTTCCGCTAATTAACGCGCGTTAAGCTACTAAAGAAGTATTAAAGTAAGAATAAGCCGTCTTATAAATCTTAATAAGTAAAATTAATACTAAAGTATTAAACGTTTTTATTCCCGCTTAAAAGTAAATAATAAAGTTCTTAATAGCTTTAATACTTAACTTTTTATTTATAAGGTTTTAAATATATTTAATAATCTTAAAAAACCTCTTTCTAAATAAGGCCTTAAAAGTAAGAATATAAAACGCGTAGTTAATACAGCTATTTAAGCGGATATCGAAACCTAAGCATTTAATTATTTAAGTTAAAGTTAAGTTGCGTTTAAACTTTTTACGGGCTTATAAGTAGAACTTAGCGTAGTTTATAGCTAGGTAGAAACTCTTAATTATTATAATCTAATTACTAAAATATAAGCCTATAAAGCTAGGCTTATTAAAAATTATATTAGTTATTACTAGTAGCTTTTATAAGATTAAGCGGTAAAATATATCGTAAGGCTAGTTATTACTATCTTGTTTAGTTTAAGGAGGGATAGTTAAAAAACTATAATAAAGTGCTTATACGCCTTTATATAGCCGGGCTAAGCATAGCGGTAAGGGCAAAAAGCGTTCGCTAAGTAAGACTAAATAAGTCTTAAAAGCTTATAATAGCTATAAGCTAAAAAGGGGATTTTATAGTATAAGCTAAACCGTATATAAAGTAAGATAAAGTTTTAGCTATAGTAGTTTAAGACGCTACTATAAACCTAGCTATAAACTAATTAAGCTAGGCTTTAAATATATAATTAAAGATAGCGTAGATATTATTTTAGTTATTTAGCTAAAGCGGGTTCCTACTAATTATAATAGCTACTATAAATCTTAAGACTATAACGAGGTTCGCTAACTTAAAAGCATTAAGTATTAGCTAGTTATTCCGCTAATAAAGATTTTTAGCTATACTTTAAAAAATATATAAGTAATAAGGGCTTTTAAATAGTAAAAGCTAAGCAAAAAGTATAGCTAAGTTATTATAAAACTAGCTATTTAAACTACGCTATAATATAAGGCTAGGTAGTAAGTTATTTAAGTTAAGTATTTAAAGAAAGTAGTATAAGCCGTCTTTTATAGTACTATGATTTAAGTTAAATTTATTCGCTTAAGCGCGGCTATAAAAAGCGGCGTAAGTTTATATAAAGGCTTAAACTTAAAGGTTTTTAACTTTTATTAAAGGACTTAAGGCTATAAAAAATAGCCGCCTTGTTTTTATAAAGCTTAAGCACCCGCTTATATCCTTTATATTTAAAGTATAAAGGCTTATAAAAGAGCGGGCTAAAAAGTAGTTATAAAATTACTAGTCTTAGTTATAAAAGACGTTAAATAATAAAAGAACTTAAAATAAAAGTATAAGGATTATAAGCTTAAAGTAAAGAAATATACTTATATAAAAGTAAGTAAAGTGCGGCGGGCTAAGGCTAGTAGTATAAGGAAATATAATTATAAAAAGAAAAAAGGAAAGAAAAAAAGGCGGGCAGTAAAAAGAATTTAAATAAGTATACTATAAGGCTAAAAAGGCCTTCTTCTTAAAGGTAAATAGTAGTATATTATTATTAAAATAAATTATTACTTAAAGTATAATAAGTTATAGTTTTTTATAACTTATAATAGTCTTTAAGTCTTATACTTAAGCTTAACCGCTTAATTCTTTTAATTAAAAAGTTTTATATTAAGTTATAAAAGCCGCACGTTATACTCTTATTTAAACTACTTAAGTAACTAACTCCTTTAATACGTTTTTAAAAGCTTTTCTAATCTTTAGTAAAAAGACTACTTTTTTATTTACTTATAAGTTATAGCTACTTAGCTAGCCTTTTATAGTTATAAAAAACTCTTTTTTTTAGTTTTCCGCTGCCTTTTTTTATTATATAGCTTTATAAGATTCGTTTTACTTCTTACTTATTTAGGTAAAGTATCTTATTATTTTAAACTAAGCTTAAGTATATAGCTAGCTTATTTACTAAGCGTAGTTATATTATTAACATAATTAAATAAATATTAAAAGACCTTTTTTTATTTAATTAGTATATAAGCTATCTTACTTTAATAATAACTTTAAACGGCTTAGTGCGTTTTTCTTTAAGTTTTATTAATTTACTATCCGTAATATAATAACCTTTATTAAGCTATAACTAAACTTAATCGCTAAGCTAAAGTTTTAGTAAGTAGTATTTCTTATTATATTTATTTTTTATAACGGCTTAAGTATAAGTAATAGCTAACTTAGCTTCTTTTTAAAAAACCTCTTAGTTTTATAAGTATAAGTAGTTACTAAAAAACTAAAAGCTATTATTTATTTTTATTATTATAATAGGTTTATTAAGGGCTATATAAATTATTAAAAAGAAGGAATTATTAAGGCTAAATTAAAAGGCAATTAGTATATTAGCTTAGTATAAGTCTAGGAAATTAACGGTAAAGAATTTTAATGCAATTTTTATAGTTTAGTTTTGCCTTTTTAATAAGCTAGCAGTTTAAAGGTACTAAGTAGTAAATATAAAAAGCTTCGATTTAAAAGCTTACTATAAAGTCCGCTAAAATACTAAAGTAAACTTTATATCTAAATTAAAGATTATCCTCTTTAAAATCCTTTAGTTAGCGCGGAGTAGCTTAGTATATAATACTTATACTTAGTTTTCCGCTATAAACTAATTATTACTTAAAATAAAAAGATATATCTTTAAGAATTTATTAATAATAGTTAATAAAGTATTAAAGAAGTTCTTTATAAGATCTTTTTATAAAATTTATTTAGCTTAAGCTACTAAAAGCTTAGTAATAAAGTTTAATACTATTATATAGTATAAAACTAATAAGCTTTAAATTAAGATAAGCTACTTTAGTATCTTACTTTAGTTAATTTAGTTATAATAATAAGTATTATAGCTATTTACGACCTGATTTATATATTTACTAAGCTATAAAATTAAGAAGCCTTTAAATAAATCTTACTATATACGGGTATAGCTAATATAAAAATATTAAGTATAAGCGTTTTTAACGATCTCCTTAGTATAAGTCTTAAAGATATATAATCTTTAGCGTTTATTATTTTTTATAAAGTATAGTAACCTTTATAATTAAAAGAATAAAAGTTTAAAGATACTATCCTTATTATTAAGCTATATAGCAATCTTTACTTACTATATATTCTTTATATATCTATTTATTATTTTTTTAGCAAAGCAGCAATTTAATTAATACTTTTATATTATAATAAGTCGGCCTTAACGGGGCTAAAGTAGTAGTTATGCTATTATTCGTTACTATAAAGCAGCTATTTAATCTACTTACTATAGTAAGTAGTACGCTAAGCGCAAAGTAAAAAAAGATAAATTAACTAAGCTACTAGCTAGTTAATTAACCACGCCTATTAAGGGTCGGTTATATAAGCGCAGCCCGGGCTTAATTTAAAGCCTAGCCCGTAATACTACTTCCTTTTTACCTTACTTACCTTAAGGCGGGGCTAATAAGTCGTCTCCCCTAGCTAGTAGCTTCGTAGCTATAAGCTTAAGCCGTTCTTACTAGTACGTTAGCAGGTCTTAAACCTAAGACCTTTTATTATAGCTTAGTTAACTATAACGGGTCGGCCTTAACGGGGCTAAAGTAGTAGTTATACTACTATTCGTTGCTATAAGGCAGCTATTTAATCTACCCGCTATAGTAAGTAGTGCGCTAAGCGTATAGTAAAAGAAGACAAATTAACTAAGCTGCTAGCTAGTTAATTAACCACGCTTATTAAAGGTCGGTTATATAAGCGTAGCCTAGGCCTAATTTAAGACTTAGCCCGTAATATATATAAAAGAATATATAGTTTATTAGCTTATTTTCTTAATTATGTTTTGATTTCCTTTTTTAGTTTAAGAATACTAGCTTATTATCTTAATATAGTAAACGTAAGAAAGCATTTAATATAACGTTTTTAATACTTAGGATATAATATATACTACGCTTTATAGTATAAAGATAAGGGGTTAAGGCGCGGACTAATTACCGCTAGTTAAGGCCGGTACTACGGACTAATTACCGCTAGTTAAAGCTAATACTATAAACTAATTACTGCTAGTTAAGCTAGTATAATAAACTAATTACTATATATAAACGTATATAAAAGTTTAAAAATAATAAAAAGCTTATCCTTTCTTTAAGATATAGCTAGCTACTTTATACTTAGTTCTTTAAGCTAATTTTAAAGATCTTTAACTATACTATTCTTTTATTTATTATTAGTATATAAATAAACTATAAATATCCTTTTAAAATTACTTAATAAACTAAGTATAAGCTTAGTTAAAAACACTATAAACTATAATTAAGGAAATCCTTTAAATATCTTTAAATATCCTTTAAAAATCGCGGTAAAGTCTATTTTATATTTTTAAGGTGCTTTTATAGTTAAAAATAGGTCGAACTATTATTAAGATATCTTATAAAAATTCTTAAATATCCCTTAAAGATACTAATAAAATCCGCTTAGTAGTTTTATAGTATTTTTTATAGTTAAAAACGTTATAAACTATAGTTAAATAAGCTTTTAAGCCTTTATAGGTATATCTTAAAAACCTTAGCGGGGTCTAACCGGTAATATTTATTTTATCTCCTTAAGCGAGCTTTTATAGTATATACTTTAAGCGCTTTTATCGCAGGGTTTTATAAAGCTCTTTAAAAGTAAAGTAAAAAGTTTAAGTATAGCTATTTAGATTTTATAATAATTCCTTTAAGTAAAAAAGAAAAGCTAATATCTTTATTAGTTTAAAGTAAAAATAAAGTAAAGGGGGCGCTAAGTAATAGCTTTATAATAGCGTCTTTATACTATATTAATAGTATGCTATCTTTATCTTTTTAATAGTTTTTTCGGCCTATTTAGCTTATAATAGCTAAGTACCTTAAGATAGTAAGTAAGCGGCTTTATTATAAATCTTTATTACTTATTTAGTTATACGTCTTTATTTTTATTAAAGCGATTAGTACGTTTAGCTAAAACTTATATTAAAGTTTTTAACCTTTTTTTAAAGTATACGTTTAAGCACTTATTAAGTAGTAAGGAGTTTTTATACTAAGAAATATTTAAATTTCTTAGCGGGATACGTTATAAGAGACTAGCTTTATTTAAACTTAATTTTATATTATTATCCTACTTACCTTTTTACGCCGTTTTTAATCCTCCGCTAAATTTCTTATACTACTTACTAGCTTTATAAGCCGCCTATAAGCAAGATATTATATCCTACTTATTGCCGCTATTATAGTTATCCTCCGCTTTCCGTTACTAGGCTTTTTAACTTATTATTCTTCTTATATAGCGCTATTACTTATACCTTTCTGCCGACTAATACGCGTTTAGCTACTAAGAAGGTATTAAAGTAAAAGTAAGCTATCCCGCTAATATTAATAGGTATAGTTAGTATTAAGGTATTAAATATCTATATTCCCGCTTAAAAGCGGGTAATAAAGTCCTTAATAGTCTTAGTACTTAACTCTTCGCTTTTAAGGTTTTAAACGTGCTTAATAATCTTAAAAAACCTTTTTATAAAGGGGGCCTTAAGGGTAAGAATTTAAAGCGTATAGTTAGTATAGCCGATAAAGCGGATATCGAAGCTTAAGAATTTTATTACTTAAGTTAAAGTAAAGTCGCGTTTAGACTTTTCGCAAGCTTATAAGTAAAACTTAGCGTAGTTTATAGCTAAGCGGAAACTTTTAATTATAATAATCTTATTGCTAAAGTATAAGCTTATAAAGCTAGGCTTATTAAGGATTATATTAGTTATTATTAATAGCTTTTATAAAATTAAGCGGCGGAATATACCGCGAGGCTAGTTATCGCTATCTCCTTTAGTTAAGGAGGGATAGTAAATAAACTATAATAAAGCGCTTATAAACTTTTATATAGCTAAGCTAAGTATAGCGGCGGGTAAAAAGAGCGTTCGCTAAGCGAGACTAAATAAGTCCTTAAAGCTTATAGCGGCTATAAGCTAAGAGGGGGATTTTATAGCGTAGGCTAAGCCGTGTATAAAGTAAGATAAGGTTTTAGCTATAGTAGCTTAAGATACTGCTATAAACCTAGCTATAAACTAATTAAGCTAGGCCTTAAATATATAGTTAAGGATAGCGCGGATATTATTTTAGTTGTTTAGCTAAAGTAAGTTTCCGCTAGTTATAGCGGCTACTAAAAATCTTAAAACTATAGTAAGGTTAGCTAACTTAAAAGCGTTAAGTATTAGCTAGTTATTTTATTAAAAAAGATTTCTAGCTATACTTTAAAAAATATATAGGTAGCGGGGGCTTTTAAATAGTAAGAGCTAAGCGGAAAGTATAGCTAAGTTATTGCGAAACCGGCTATTTAAACTATATTATAGTATAAGGCTAAAAAGTAAGTTATTTAAGTTAAGTATTTAAAAAGAGTAGTATAAGCTATCTTTTATAGTGCTATAGTTTAAGTTAAATCTATTAGCTTAAGCGCGGCTGCGAAAAGCGGCGTAGGTTTATATAAAAGCTTAAACTTAATAGTTCTAACTTTCGCTAAAGGACTTAAAGCTATAAAGAATAGCCGCCTTATTTTTATAAAGCTTAAGCGCTTGCTTATATCTTTTATATTAAAAGCGTAAGGGCTTATAGGAAAGTAAGCTAAAGAAGTAGTTATAAAATAGTTAGTCTTAGCTATAAAAGATATTAAATAATAAAAGGACTTAAAATAAAAGTATAAGGATTATAAGCTATTATAAAGTAAGTAAAGGCTAGTATATAAGTGCTGTCTATAGTATTATAATAATAAGCTATAAAGAGCCTGCTTATATATAGCGGGTCCGTATTTATATATATAGGCCCGGCCCTCCTTATATAATAAAGCTTAAGCTATAGCTTAAGTCCCTATAACCCTATAAGTTAAAAACTTTAATATAATGCCTCCGCTCTTTATACCGCGCTATATAGTTCGGAGCTATTATAAGGGGCTATTAGCTATTATAAAGCGCTCCTTAGTCCGCGGCCTAGCAAGCGCTAAACTCGTATTATAGTAAGTAAGGCCGTATAATAGTAAGTTTAATAGCCTTACCCGCCGCCGCCGCCCGCCCTTAATTAAGCGGCTACTTATTAAGAGGCCTGTCCGCCTATTAAGCGGGCACCTTATCTACCTTAAATAGCCCGGCGGCGTCTTAAGCGGCCTAGGTATTCCGCGCTTTAAGTTAAGGACTAAAAGGTATAAATACCTTATCCCTCCGCCTTTAACCCTCCTTTCTTTCCTCCTCCTTTTAAACTAGTAATAACTATAGTAATAGTAATAATAGTAATAGTAGTAGTAATAGTAATAGTAATAATAATACTATAAGTATCGCCCTTTAGTATATAAAGTAAATGCCTTTAAGCTAACCTTTATAAAAACAATATATCGTCTATATTATTAGTGCTTATATCGGAGCTCCTTAACAATATTAAGCTTAAGCGCCGCACTTATACTACTACTACCGCCTATATCGCCGCCGCCTCTTTAACTACGCTTATACTTATAATACCCTTATAAGTAACTACGCTATTGCCGGCCTTTATAACTTTACCCCTTAGCAGCCCCCTTACTACCCTTAAGACCGCTAAGTTAAGCGCTATAAGTCCGCTCCCTTAAGTGCGCTATTACTACGCCTTATAGCGTAAGGATAAGAGGATAAAGCGCGGACTAATTACCGCTAATCGGGGCCGGTACTGCGGACTAATTACCGCTAATTAAGGCTAGTACTATAAACTAATTACCGCTAATCGGGCCGGTATAACAGACTAATTACCGCACGTAAACGTATATAAGGGTTTAAGAATAATAAAAAGCTTCTTTATTCTTAAAGGCATAACTAGCTACTTTATACTTAGTTCTTTAAGCTAATTTTAAGGATCTTTAACTATACTATTTATAGTGCGTAAAATAAACTATAAATATCCTTATAAAATCGCTTAATAAACTAAGTATAAGCCCGGTTAAAAATACTATAAACTATAGTTAGGGAAATCTTTTAAATATCCTTAAATATCCCTTTAAAATCGCGGTAAGGTTTATCCTATATCTTTTAAGGTGCTTTTATAGTTAAAAACGGGTTAAATTATAATTAAGATATCCCGCGGAAATCCTTAAAAATTCCTTAAAGATACTAGTAGAATCCGCTTAATAGTTTTTATAGTATCTCCTATAGTTAAAGACGTTATAAACTATAGTTAAGTAGGCTCTTAACCCTCCGTAGTTATATCCCGGAAACCTTAGCGGGGTCCGATTAGTAATGTTCGTTATATCTCCTTAAGCGAGCCTTCGTAGTGCGTGCTTTAAGCGTTTTTATTACGGGGTTTTATAGGGCTCCCTTAAGAGTAAAGTAAGGAGTCTGGGCGTAGCCGTCTAAATTCTATAATAACTCCCTTAAGTAAGAAAGAAAAGCTAATATCTTTATTAATTTAAAGTAAGGATAAACTAAAGGGGGTGCTAGGTAATAGCTTTATAGTAGCGTCTTTACGCTATATTAATAGTATGCTATCTTTATCTTTCCGATAGTTTTTTTAGCTTATCCGGCCGATAATAGCCAGGCAGCTTAAGATAGTTAGTAAGTAGCTTTATTATAAATCTTTACCTTATATTTAGTTATGCGGCTTCGTCCTTATTAACGCGATTAGTACGTCTAGCTAAAACTTATAGTAAAGTTTTTCTAACTCTCTTTTAAAGCGTATATTTAAGCCCTTACTAAGTAGTAAGGAGTCTCCGCGCCGGGGAATACTTAAGTTCCCCGGCGGGATATATTATAAGAGACTAGCTTTATTTAGGCCTTATCTTATATTATTATCCTACTTACCTTTTTTACGCCGTTTTAATCCTCCGCTAAGTCTCCCGTTTTACTTACTAGCTTTATAGGCCGCTTATAAGCGAGATATTATATCCTACTTACTATTACTATTATAGTTATCCCCCGCTTTTTATCGCTAGGCTTTTTAACTTATTATTCTTTTTACGCAGCGCTACTACTTATGCCTTTCCGCTAACTAATACGCGTCTAGCTACTAAGAAGGTATTAAAGTAAGAGTAGGCTATCCCGCTAATATTAATAAGTATAGTAAGTACCGAGGTATCGAACGTTTATATTCCCGCTTAAAAGCGGGTAATAAGGTCCTTAATAGCCTTAGTGCTTAACTCCTCGCTCTTAAGGTTTTAAACGTGCTTAATAATCTTAAAAAACCTTTATATAAAAGAGGCTTTAAGGGCGAGAATATAAAGCGTGTAGTTAGTACGGCTAATAAAGCGAATATCGAAGCTTAAAAACTTTATTACTTAGGTTAAAGTTAAGTTATATTTAGACTTTTTACGGGCTTATAAGTAAAACTTAGTATAGTTTATAGCTAAGTAGAAACTCCTAATTATTATAATCTTATTGCTAGAGTATAGGCTTACGAAGCTAAGTTTATTAAGGATTATATCGGTTATTATTAGCAGCTTTTATAAGATTAAGCGGCGGAATATATCGCAAGGCTAGTTATCGCTATCTCCTTTAATTAAAGAGGGATAGCGGATAAACTATAATAAGGCGCTTATATGCCTTTATATAGCTAGGCTAAGCATAGTAGCGGGCGGGAAAAGCGTTCGCTAAGCGGGACTAAATAAGTCCTTAAAGCTTATTATAGCTATAAGCTAAGAAGAGGATTTTATAGCACGGGCTAAACTATATATAAAGCGAGATAGGGGTTTAGCTATAGTCGCTTAAGACGCCGCTATAAACCTAGCTATAAACTAGTTAAGCTAAGCCTTAAATATATAGTTAAGGATAGCGCGGATATTGTTTTAATTGTTTAGCTAAAGCGGGTTTCCGCTAGTTATAGCGGCTACTATAAATCTTAAGACTATAGTAAGGTTAGCTAACCTTAAGGTATTAAGTATCGGCTAGTTATTCCGCTAATAAAGATTTCCGGCTACGCCTTAAAAATATATAGGCGGCGGGGGCTTTTAAATAGTAGGAGCTAAGCGGGAGGTATAGCTAAGTTGCCGCAAAACCGGCCGTTTAAACCTTATTATAGTATAGAGCTAAGAAGCGAGTCGTCTAAGTTAAGTATTTAAAGAGGGTAGTATAGGCCGTCCTTTATAATACTATAGTTTAAGTTAAATCTATTAGCTTAAGCGCGGCTGCGGAAGGCGGCGTAGGTTTATACGGAAGCTTAAACTTAAAGGTTTTAACTCTTACTAAAGGACTTAAGACTACGGAGGATAGCTACCTCGTTTTTATAAAGCTTAAAAGCTTATTTATATCTTTTATATTAAAAGCATAGGGGCTTATAAAAAAGCGGGCTAAAAAAGTAGTTATAGAATAGCTAGTCTTAGCTATAAAAGACGTTAAACGATAAAAAGACTTAAAACGGGAGTATAAGGATTATAGGCTTAAGGTAAAAAAGGTTATATATATAAAAGTAAGCGAGGTATAGCGGGCTATAGCTAGCGGTAAAAGGAAATATAATTATAAAAAGAAAAAAGGAAAGGAAAGAAAGTAAGTAGCGGAGAGAATTTAAATAGGTATATTATAAAGCTAAAAAGGCCTTATTACTTAAAATAAATAGCGGTATATTATTATTAAAATAACTAATTACCTTAAGCATAGTAAAGTATAGTTTTTTATAACTTATAGTAGCTTTTAAGTCTTATGCTTAAGCTTAACCGCTTAATTCTTTTAGTTAAAGAGTTTTATATTAAGTTATAAAAGCCGCGCGTTATACTTTTATCCGAACTACTTAAGTAGCTAACTCCTTTTATGCTTTTTTAAAGGCTTTTACGATCTTTAATAAGAAAACTACTTTTTTATTTACTTATAAGTTATAGCTGCTTACCTAGCCTTTTTAAGCTATAAGGAACTCCTTCCTTAGCTTTTTACTACTTTTCTTTATTATATAGCTTTATAGGATTTGTTTTACTTCTTACTTATTTAAGTAAGGTATCCCTTTATCTTAAACTAGTCTTAAGCGTATAGCTAGCTTGTCCGCTAAGCGTAGTTATGCTACTAAAACGACCGGATAAATATTAAAAGACCTTTTTATATCTAGCCGGTATATAAGCTATCTTACTTTAGCGGTAACTTTAAACGGCCTAGTACGTCTTTTTTAAAGCTTTGCTAGTCTGCCGTCCGCGATATAGTAGCCTTTATTAAGCTATAGCTAGACTTAATCGCTAGGCTTAAAATTTAGCGGGCGGTGTTTCTTATCGTATCTATCCTTTATAGCGGCTTAAGCGTAGGTAATAGTTAACCTAGCTTCTTTTTTTAAGACCTCTTAGTTTTATAAGTATAAGTAGTTATTAAGGAACCGGAGGCCGTTATTTATTCTTATCCTTATAATAAGCTTATTAAAAACCGCGTAAATTACTAAGAAGAAGGAATTATTAAGGCTAAACTAAAAGGCGACTAGTATATTAGTTTAGCGTAAGTCCGGAAAATTAGCGGTAAAGAATCGTAGCGCGATTTTTATAGTTTAGTTTTGCCTTTCCGATAAGCTATTAGTTTAAGGGTGCTAAGCGGTAAATATAAAAAGCTTCGATCTAAAGGCTTGCTATAAAGTCCGCTAAAATACTAAGGTAAACTTTATATCTTAGTTAAAGATTATCCCTTTTAAAATCCTTAAATTAGCGCGGAGTAGTTCGGTATATAACGCTTATACTTAGTCTTTTGCTATAAACTAATCATTGCTTAAAATAAGGAGATATATTTTTAAGAATTTATTAGTTATAGTTAGTAAAGTATTAAAAAAGTTCTTTATAGGATCTTTTTATAAGGATTATTTAGCTTAAACTACTAAGAGCTTAGTAATAAAGTCTATTACTATTATATAGTATAAAACCGGCGGGCTTTAAATTAGGATAAGCTCTTTTAGCGTCTTACCTTAATCGGTTTAATTATAATAATAAGTATTATAGCTATTTATAACTTTATCTTTATATTTACTAAGCTATAGGATTAAGAAGCTTTTAAATAGGTTTTATTATATATAGGTGCGGCCGGTATAAAAGTATTTAGTATAAGCGTCTTTAACGATCTCCTTAGTATAAGTCTTAAGGATATATAGTTTTTAGCGTCCGTTATTTTCTATAAAGTATAGCAACCCTTATAATTAAAGGAATAAGAGTCTGGGGACCTTATCTTTATTGCTAAGCTACGCTATGATTTTTACTTATTATATATCTTCCGTATATCCGTTAATTATTTTCTAGCGGAGCGGCAATTCGATTAATACTTCCGCGTAAAGGAATACGCGGTTTATTATCTCGTCTTTTTAAATACGTTTTAATTCCCCTTCTTAATTTAAGGATACTAGCTTATCGTCTTAGTACGGCAAACGTAAAAGCGCGTTTAGTATAACGTTTTTAACGCTTAGGATATAGTATACCTTAAGCGGGAATTAGCTTAAGTATTAAGATATAAGGACTAGCTTATTATTAGATTTTATACTAGTAAAAAATAAGGATTTTTAGTATATAATTCCGTAGGTACTTATATAATTAGTAAAGATAACTACTTATAGCGTTTTTACGGATAGTACTATAATACGTAGCTTATATATTACTTATACTAAACCGGCTACTTTAAGTTTTATAGGCTAGTATTAAGGTTCTCCGCCTTAAAGGGCGCGGCTTAAGTAAACGATAAGCTAAACCTTAGTCCGGGCTAGTAGCGTCTTTTTATCTTATTTTATGCCTTCTTTTAAGTAAAAAGCTATAGCCGCTACTCCGTATTTTTAAGATATATTAATCTAGATAAATAGTTATTAAGCGGGGTTAAAGTAGTAAATCGTTTAAAGCTTAATAAGTTTCTTAGTTAGAATTATAAAGGCCTTTTCTTTTTTTAGAGTAGGCTAAAAAGCGGCTTTCGCGGCGTATTAAGCCCGTCCTTAGCCCTTTAAGGAGACTCCTTTTTCCCGTCTTACCTAAAGCAGCTCCGTCTTTTGTTTTTATAAGATATTAACTTCTTTAGCGAAATACGGGACCGTATAGCATAGCTACTTAATAAGGCCGATCTATTTCTTAAGCTATTAAAGGTTTTATAAGAACGCGATATCCTTTAAGGCTCGCACGCGTTAGTTTATATTTATTAAGCCGATAACGTTTACTTTAAATCTAAGGAGCTATATAAACGGGTATACTAAAAAGGACTTTAGTCTAGATAAGGTAATATTATAGTTATAGAAAGCGCGGAATACGGCCTTTAAATATTAAAGGTATTCTTTAGCTATATTAAAGCAGATAATAATATCGTTAATATAAGCCGCTACGTATTTTTAGTATATATAGAGGACGTTATTAATAAACCTTTAGATATATACTAAGGAGTTTTTAAAGCCTATAAGTATTATTAGTAATCTTTTTAGCCCGCGATAGCTTATAACTATAAACCTTTCTTAATAATCTTAATAGATTAAGAACTAGTAAAAAAACGATTATGCGTTTACTATATTAATAAACTTCTTTTCTTAAAAGTATTTAATTATATCGCTTTAAAGGGGCATTAAGTATACGTTTAAAGTAGTAATAGCGTTAATCCTTTATAAGTCTACGATTACTTATCCTTTCTCCTTTCCGTTTACCGTTTTCTATATTATAAATATTAACGCCGTAAATAAAGTTAGCCCGTAAACTTATTTTAATCGGCCTTATATAGTTAGCTAGCTAAATATCGTATTTACTACCTTTTTATCTTTATTGCTTAATAGGTATAATCTTAATACGACTTATTAGTATTACTATCCTTTTACTAAAGGAATATATATATATTTAGATTTGTTTATATATACTACTCCTTTATCTTTTTAAAGGCAGGGAAACGATTAAAGGATATCTTAGACTTTTAATATATATTCTAAGTTTTTAGCGTAAATCTAAACGCCCTTATTAGTAGTAAGTTTAAGTAGGTCTTTAGTTCGGCCGATTTTAAGTTTATAGTTTATAGTAAGATCTTTTTATAAAAAGTCCTTAGCGGGGTTTATTTTATCCGGATTTTTTATAAGGGCTTCTACTAAGGGAGTAGTAGCATTAACTTCCTTATATAACTAAAACTACTTATTAAGGTTTATAATTATCCTTATCTTTTAGCCTTAGCGGAGTACTAATAGTTCCTTAAAATAGTTTATCGCTATAAAGCTCGTATAATCTTATATTATTATCCGGGCAAGCTTAAGGTTATAAAGGAAAAATATTATATTACGCCTTAATAGCGGCGCCCGGACCTATATAGGTAAGGCGTAGCTAGAACTAGCTAAAATCGTCGTAATAACTAAGTAAATTACCTATTTATATACCGCTAGTCTTAGCTAAACTATCTTAACTTTAGCTTTAATCCCTTTATAAGCCCTGATTTATAAGATTAATATAAAGTTAATAAGGTCCCCTTAATAAGGAACTAAAAAGTCTTAGCTAAGTAATATATTAGCCGCTAAGCGTTTTACTATCTAAGCGCTAATCCTTACTTTTATGATTATAAAGCTACTATTTAACCTTCTTAGTATATAAGCGGTAAATTCCGTCTATTTAATAGTAGCTATTCTTCTTACTCCTTAAATAAGAATTTGTTAAAAGGAGTTTATAGTTATATCTTAAAAAGTCTTTACTAAGTTAGCTTAAATAAGGCTTTAGTCTACCTTAGTATTTATATAGGCTTTAATACTTATCTTAGGCCCTCCTTTTTTATAAATTAGTAAGTATATATAGGTAAATCGTAACGGCCTATTAAGGTTTAATAGCTAAACGTTAAGGGAAGCCTTAACTATCTAAACGCTTTATAGCTTCTAAATAACTACTTACTATACTAAGCTACGTCTTTATATAGCAACGTCTTAGTTAAGGTTAAGGGGGTGTTTATCTTTAATATATTAATAAAGCTTATTCTTTAAAGGGAATGCTTTACTATAAAATCCGCACGCTTTATCGGCCTCTTATATTAAGTTTATTATAATATAAATTATAGTTTCTTTTAAGCTTTTATTAGTATCTAACTAAGCTCCTTTTATATTATACTCTTTATCTTTTAGATAGTCGTTAGTCTTTATTATAGTTCCTTTTTTAGTCGCGGGATATACCTATTTTAGCTTTAGCGTTAGTAAGTATATAGTCTTAAAGGTCCCTTTTCTTTTAAGCCGGAAGACCTTAACTTATATTCTTAGCTATTTAAGCGGGTTTCTTCCTTAACTTAGCAAGCGCTATAAGGCCTAAGGTATATCCGCCCTTACTAAGCGGTTTAAAAATATAACCTTTAGTCTTAGCAAGCCTTTAATAAATAGCTAGGGCGTCCCGGACTATCCTTTAAGTATATATAGGGTACGGTTAATCGGCCCTCGCCTTTTTATAAGTTAAACCTATTTCTTTCGCGCTAGTAAGTGCTTTTAAGATCCTTAAGTATATTTAACTTATAACTAAGGAAGAATTTCCTTATATTCATTAATTTATTTATTAATATACTCGTTTTTTATTAAACGTTATAAGGATTTTTATAAGTAGATATTTAGCTTTTAGTAAATTACTATAGTTAAGTAGTTTCGTTAATAAAGCGCGGCCTTAGCTTTATATTATAAGCGCGATATTTAAGACTTAAAGTCGGATCTTACTACTATATCTTTAATAGTAAAGTGCTTTTTATTAAGTGCTTATATCGATATATTTAAGCGGATTCCGAACTATTTTTATAAAGCGGATATCTATTAGCTTAGTTTAACGCTAAGCTCGCTAAGTTCTTCTTATTATAGTTTTAAGAGGTCCTTAAAATACTATTCCGCCGTACTTTCTCGGAGGAAAAAGGGCAATTAAATAGCTAATTTATCTATATAAGCCTTACCTTTATTAGCGTTTTAGTAGATAAAGTTAATAAAACGGTCTACTTCTTAAAACGTACTAGCCTTATCGACTTTTTAGACTTTATTAAAGGATGCTTTTAAAGGTCTTAATAAGTTAAATCTCCTTATATCCTTAGCTTATAGTTAAGGTTTTTCCCGGGGCTTAATAAGTACGTCTTCTTTTCTTAGTGCTTAAAGGAGACTAAGAAATTATTCGTTTAATATTACTACTATTCTTACTAAGGGGCTTAAAGCTATACTTAGTCTTAGTATTTACGCGCTTAGTATAGATAGGTTTAGCCTACTAAGGGTATTGCTTACCGCGTCCTTATCGCTTATTATTAAGGTCTTAGTCTTAATAGTCTTACTAAGCGCTTAACTTTCTGTTTTATATATATCCCGGAATCTAGTATGCTATAAGGCCCTTAGTATAAGAGGCTTGTTTTTATTAATCGAAAGTCCCGAAAATGCTTTAGTTAGCGCGGCTATAGCGGACGAGGTTAAATAGTAATACTAAACTAAGAAACTACTAAGTATCCTTTAAAGCGGATTTTTAGTTAAGGCCTTTAAGCTAAACTTTATTAGCAGTACGTAGTAAAAATATCTACTAAGCTTATTATCTTAAGGAAAAAGTAACTTTATTATAAGCTTAATTTAAAAGGTATTTAATAAGCGGGGAGCTAAATAGTTTTAAAGTTAGCTTATCCTTACTTTTTCTATTTAAAGGATAATCGATCTATTTAAGTAATACTAAATTTAGTTTACTTAGTTATATAGATTTTATCGTTTTATAGTCTATCTTTTATTAGTATTTTAAAAGCAGATTGCCTTTTAAAGGGTAATAGTCTTAGCTTAGCTAAGCGGGACTTATTTTACGTCTTATTTAGCTTTATAGGCTATCGCGGTATAGTACTTTAAAAAAGGGTAAAGGAGATTATTAAACCGGTATACTTAGTAGGCCGCGGCCTCTTCCGCTTTTATAGCTTACTTATCTTAAAGTTCTATTATAAGCGCGTTAAGGAAGAGGTGCTTATTATTAAGGTTAGACTTAAAAGCTAATAGGAGCTTCTTATTAAAGAAAATATTATTTAGTATCTAACTTTTTATAAGATAAGTATTTAATCGTGCGATATAATCGCTTTTAGCTTAGTAGATATTTAAGGGATTTCTATTTAAATAAGTAAGAATTACTACTATTTACTACGCCTTATAGCGCGAGGATAAGGGGATAAGGCGCGGACTAATTACTACTAGTTAAGGCTAGTACTATAAACTAATTACCGCCGGTTAAAGCTAGTACTATAGACTAACTACCGCTAGTTAGGCTAGTATAATAAACTAATTACTATATATAAACGTATATAAGAGTTTAGAAATAGTAAAAAGCTTCTTTATTCTTAAAAGGCATAGCTAGCTACTTTATACTTAGTTCTTTAAGCTAATTTTAAGGATCTTTAACTATACTATCTATAGTACGTAAAATAAACTATAGATATCCTTATAAAATCGCTTAATAAACTAAGTATAAGCTTAGTTAAAAATACTATAGATTATAATTAAGGAAATCCCTTAAATATCCTTAAATATCCCTTAAAAATCGCGATAAGGTTTATCCTATATCTTTTAAGGTGCTTTTATAGTTAGAAATAGGTTAAACTATAGTTAGGATATCCCGCGGAAATCCTTAAAAATCCCTTAAAGATACTAACGGAATCCGCTTAATAGTTTTTATGGTATCTCTTATAGTTAAAGACGTTATAAACTATAATTAAGTAAGCTCTTAACCCTTTATAGTTATATCCTAGAAACCTTAGCGGGGTCCGACTAGTAATATTTATCGTATCTCCTTAAGCAAGCCTTTATAGTACGTGCTTTAAGCGTTCTTATTACGGGGTTTTATAAGGCTTTTTTAAAAGTAAAGTAAAAAGTCCGGGCATAGCCGTTTAAATTTTATAATAGCTATCTTTATACTAACTTATAACTTAATATAAGCGGTAAGTATTACTTAGCGCCGCTTATAATAAGTCCTATATACGCTACTTATTAAGTAACTATACTTACTATAAGTAAGTAAGTTGCTTTAGCGGTAGCTACTTCGCCTATACTTATACTAGCCGTGCTTATAAAGCGGCTCCGGCCGTCTTTACTACCGCTAAGATAGTTTAAAAGGCCGACCTTAGTAATAAGACGGTTAAGGTATAATTAAAAGCCGCTACCGCCGCTTACTATTACCTATACTTACTTAAGCGGATAAGCTATATACTTAAGTAAGTCCCCCCCTCTTTTTCTTCCTCCCTCCTTACTACGCTTACTATAGCGATTAGCGCTAACTATCTTTAATTAAGAATACCGCCTTTATAGCGCTATTAGCGGTGCCTTTATCCGTCCCCGCTACCCTTATCCTAGCCGTCCGCATTACTTATAGTAGCGCCGCCGCCGGCCTTATCGTGCCCGCCGCCGCCGCCGCCCCTTTTAACCCCTTCGCCGCCGCCACCGCTTAGATATCCGGGCTAAAGGGCCGTCTCCGCGCTTTAAAGGCCGCCGCCGCCGCTTATAAGGAGGAGGGGGAGAAAGAGGAGGGGAAGGATAAAGATAACGATAAGGAAAAGACTAAAGATAAGGATAAGTAGCGTAAGCTTTAGTCGCTTAAGCTAAGCGGTCTTAAATATAACTCCTTTTTCCCTTCTGCTTTATAAAACGCTATAAGTAACGAAAAAGCTAAGGTTACTTCCTATTTCCGCTTAAGGGGGAGCTGCTAATCGCTAAGCTTATTATTCTTATTTACCGGCTTATAAAGGGCTTTAAACTTATTTAAAGCGTTAGCGCTTATAAGCTCTTATATAAGCTTTTAAGTTAAGTTTAAGTAGCTATATTACTTAACGAGCACCTCTTACCGCTTACTTTTACTTACTTTCCTTTAATAAGCTGCTTTTACCTTTTTAATTATAAATTCCTTTTCCCCCTTAACTAAGATTATAAGGGGCTAAAGGTTTATAACCGCTTAACTAAGTAAAGGGTTTTAGGCCGCTTAGCGTAATAAGTCTATATTAATCTTATTATATATCCTTAAAAGTAACCTTTTAAGCTTTATAACTTATAAGCTAATAACTCTTTATACTATAAACTTTATATATAGCTAGTTAAGCTTTTTCTTTAAGCGGCCGGATTAGTAGTTATAAAGGTTTAATTAAACTTTATCCCTTAATATAAAACTTTTTACCGGAGACTTAGACTTATTAGCGTGCCGCTTTTAATCTTATATAGCCGCCGCTATCGCTAATTAGTAATAGTCCGTAGTCTCCTTAAGCTTTTAAATAAAGTAAGTAGCTTAAGCTTTTAGCAAGGCGGCTAAGTGCTTTTTTACCGCTATATCCGCTGCTTAAGGTATTAAGAAGGGGGGTTTAAAGCCATATAATACGAAGAAAGAGGTTATACTAATAAACGCTTAAGGCTTACTATTTAAAGTAAGCTACGTAGCTAAGAGCTAATAGTCTTAATTAGCTTAGTTTTAAGCTACTATAGCTTATAAGTAAGCCTATACCTTTTAATTAATACGTTTTAAGCTTTTATTAATCTATAAGTAATATATAAAGCTAAGTAGCTAAGTAACTTAAAGCAGCTTATAAAGGTGCTATTAAAAGCGCCTTATTTAGTTAAAGCCCTTATCGCTTATAATTAAGGTAAGCTAGCTATATATCCGCGCTTAGTATTAAAGGAAACGTTTTATATATACCTCCGCTTTTATAAAGGGCATTAGCTTAAGCACTACTTTCTTATTAAAGCGGTCCTTAATAACCTATATATAGCGATTCCTTTTTAATATAAGCGGAAGGTCTATTATAAAATCTATTTAAATATATATCTAAAACTAGTTTAAGATCGGTAGCTACTTTAAGAGCCTCTTATAAAGCGCTTACTAAATCTTTATATAGCCGCAAACATTATAGTTATAAAGGAAGCGGCGTACGTAGTATTATATAAAGGGCTAATAAAAGTCCTTTATAAGCCTTACCGCCGTGCCTTATTAGCTAAGGTAGCCGATAATACTAAAGTTATAAATTAGCTATACTAGCTTCCCTTAAAGCTTATTCCTTAGCTTATCCTTTAATAAAGCGTTCCTCTTATTAGCTTTTATTATATAAGAGGCGCTTAGTACTTATAACCTACCTTTTTAGCGGAGGTGCCCCTTTAAGTCGATATAGCAGTCCGCTACCTATACTTTTAATTATAGCTTTAGATTTAAGGAACGCGCGCCGGATTTTACGGCGCGCCGCACGCTTTTATATATACGGTCTTAAGAAGCTAGCTTATCTTAAAGACGCTAAAGGCCTTTATCTTAAAAGATCCTCGCTGCTTAAGCGCTTAAGCCTACTTAGTCCCTTAAACTTAGCGCTTAAGAAGGCGTTAATAAGGAGGGCGGGATACCCGCTTTTAACGTAGTAAGCGGGTTTACTTTATTAAACGAGGGGGTTAAAGGCTCCTTAATAAAGGCACTAAATAAGGGGGTTAAAGGTTCTTTAATAAAGGAGACTTTAATATACGTACGCAACGCCGCTTACGGAATAAGCTATAGATCTCGGGCTTTAATATCCGCGTTTATAATACGGTCTTAATCCCGCTAAGAAAGCGCGTTTAAGATAGCGAAGTCTTAACCCGGCCTATACTTAATTTAAAAGTTAAAGCGGGATAGGTACTTAGCTTAACGGGCCTACTACCTAAAGAGGTGCTAGCAGGTTATAAAATACTTAAGGTTCCGATAGTCTATAAAGACTTTAAAGCTTTTATAACTATAAAGCTCCGCTTACTATTACTTAAGATAGCTAATAATAACGAGTATCTCTTTATCGTAAATAGCGTAGTTCCTTTCCGCTAAAGTTAGCTTCTTTAAGTAAAAGGCTATAAGCTACTTTTACCCCTTTACCTTTTATAAAAGCATGCCCTTAAGCGCCTAGCCGCTATAGTCCGCTTTTATTATAGTAGTGCGGTTAAAATCCTATTAAAGTAGTACTAAGGCCTACGAAAATAGGTCCTTAAGCGTACGGAACGCACCTTCTTATACGGGTCTTTAATAAAAAGCTACCTTTTTCCTTATAACCTCGTTTAATAGTATAACGATTTTAAAAAACCTATAAATAAATATATAGTAGTAATTAGCGAAGCTTAAAAAGCTTTATACGTTAGTTTATATTATCGGGGCATCTTAGTCTTAAATCGCTTATATCTTAACGGGGTCCGCTTAAATGCCCGCGCTAGTATAGATTATAAACTTAAGGTACTTTATATACTTAACCTTAAACTTATACTTATTTAGATTAAGGTATAAGCTATATAAGTAAAGGCGGTTTAAGACCCTCCGCACGTTCTATATATAGTCCTTATACGAGCCGCTGCTATAAATAAGAATATTATTAATATAAGTAGAGGCGAACTTATTAAGGAAGTTGCGAAAGACGTTATTAATATAACGTTAAAAGGTAGCCGGGGCCTTAATAAGACTAAAAGGGGTTACTAGCTACTTAAATAAGCTATAATAAGTACGGAAGGCTATCTTTTACTCCTTACCCTCTATAATCCGCACCTTATAAAACGCCTATATAATATTAAGCTTAGTAAACTACTTTGCCTTTAATAGGTTGCGGAGCGTATTAAAGATTAAGGGGAGTAAGTAACGGTCTAGCCGCGTAATTACGTTAAGGGCTTAATAATTATAGTAAAAGCGGATTCCGCCCCTTAGTTTTTAAATAAAGAGTACTAAGGCGCTTACTTTAAAGCTACTCGCTTAAATAAACCCCTTATCTAAAAGGTCTTAAAGGGTCTTCTTAAGTACTAATAACTCGGCCTAGGATATGCTATATAGCGGCTTAAAAGGCATAAGGAACTCCCTTTCTTACTTATCTATATAGATAAGGATCCTATAATCGACTTTTAGCTTATAAAGGTTAAGCTTATTAGCTTTATGCTTTATAAAGAGCGGTAATAAGTCGTAAAAGCGCTAAAGGATTACCCTCTATAAGTCTATAGGCGATTTTAGCGTCTTAGTCTTTAAGGCCTTATCGATATCTATAAGGCTTATAGCGTAGATCGCCGTATTAGTAGCGGCTTTACCTTTTTAACGTGCGAGCCGTTTAACTATACCTATAAAGACTAAGGCGAGCACCTTAATAGTATTAACTAGCCTTAGCATAGCCTTTATCTCCTTAAAGGCGCTATTAATATAGCGTAGCTATATCTCCGCTAAGCCGAACTATAGCCTTTTTTAGTGCGGAACTAAGAAGGACTGCGTATATATAAGCTAAGGCTTCTTTAGGATTAAAGGGAATTTAAGCTCCGGGATTATATATATTATAATAAGCCTTAAGTAGCCGGCTACTTTTATAGCTAGCTAAGTAATACCTTTAATTTCTATACCCTTTATTACGCTTAAGGCGCTTTTTACTTAGCGCGGGGTAATCCTCTTAATAAGCACTTATATTTAATATATAAACGCCTTATTTACTATAGTATAGTACTAGTATCCTTTATCTATAAAAGCGGTAAGAGATTCGGACTAATTAAGCATAACCTATATTAAAGTAAGACCTTTTTTTATATAAGCTGCTAGCTCCTGCCTTACTTATATTAATAACTACGGCTTTAAGGCCTATCTTTACCCCGGAGCTATTTTTTTCCCTCCGCCTTATAAGAGGCAAGGTCTTTATCGTCCGAGGCGAGCTAAGGTAATATATCGACCGCTATAAAGCGGATTCTTATAAAAAGACGCTTCGCCGGCTTATATAGGCACTTTATAGCGAAGTAAAAGCCCGCTTTATAGCGTAAGCATTAGCCGTTAGTATATCGTTTTTAGATCTCGTCGCTAAAGACCTATTTAGCTTACTACTAAGAGGACTAGCCTATTAATATAAAAGAGGTTAAGGTTATAGACGCCTTCTTTAAGCATTTTACGCGGTCGGTCTTTATCGCGGTTATAAGGGTATCGCTATTAACGTTAATAGTAAGCGCGTTTTATAAAAGGGGGGTAACTTTATCCCCGCTATATAAAGTACGCTTCCGTAACTTTTAAAAGTAAGGCGTTTATTTATAACCTTAAGCTACTTTTATAAGGCGGCTAACGTACTCGCTATATATAGATAATATAATAATAAGGATAAGTAGCTTACGGAGTATTAAGGTAATTAAGTTCCGTAGCTATATTAGCTTCGCGCTATCTTTTTATATTATAGTACCTGCCGCTTAAAAGAGGGTTTCCTTAAACTTAAGGAGGAACTCCTTAAAAGACTATCCGTCTCTTTATTTAAGGGTATATAGCTTATCTTACGCTTTTTCTTATTTCTATATATTGCTAAACGCGTAGATAAGGTGCTAGAAAAAGTCTTAAGGGTCTTAAGAGCTATTATAGCCCCCTTTTTCCTAAAAGCCCGCGATCCTCTATATTTAAGGCTCCGGTAGCGTATATAAGAGCGCGTACTAAATAGCGCTCCGGCCGTTATTAAGCTTATATTCCTCGTTAATATAGTATTTTGCTTATAGCCGGCTAAAAAAGAAGTAAAAGCTCTCTAGCTTCCCGTCTTATATTAGCTATAAAAGCGGCTTCTATACTATAATAATCGTAGGCGCCGTTCTTAGCGCGGCTAATACTATAAAGGTTAAAATAGGCTTTATAGTCGGCCCCCTTAGTGCGGCGAGGAAGTTATCCTTTTAGCCGGCTAACGTACCCTTTAACGCCTTTAAGGCGTTTTATAACGACTTTATAATAGCGTCGTCCCGCTCCGCTTAAGGCGGAGCTCCCGCTATTATACTATTAAAAAGGACTTAAAGCTATAGAGGATAGCCGCCTCGTTTCTATAAAGCTTAAGAGCTTATTTATATCCTTTATATTAAAGGCATAAGGGCTTATAAGAGAGCGGGCTAAAGAAGTAGTTATAAAATAGCTAATCTTAGCTATAGGAGACGTTAAATAATAAAAGGACTTAAAACGGGAGTATAAAGATTATAGGCTTAAAGTAAAGAAGGTTATATATATAAGAGTAAGTAAGGTATAGCAAGCTATAGCTAGCGGTAAAGGGAAATATAGTTATAAAAGAAAGAAAGGAAAGGAGAGAGGGCGGGCGGCGGAGAGGATTTAAATAAGTATACTATAAAGCTAAAAGGGCCTTATTACTTAAGGTAAACGGCGGTATATTATTATTAAAATAACTAATTACTTTAAGTATAGTAAGTTATAGTTTCTTATAACTTATAGTAGCTTTTAAGTTTTATACTTAAGCTTAACTACTTAATTCTCTTAGTTAAAGAGTTTTATATTAAGTTATAAAGGCCGCGTATTATACTTTTATCTAAACTAGTTAAGTAGCTAACTTCTTTTATGCTTTTTTAAAGGCTTTTACGATTTTTAGCGAGAAGACCGCTTTTTTATTTACTTATAAGTTATAGCTACTTAGCTAGCCTTTTTAAGCTATAAGGAACTCCTTCCTTAGCTTTCCACCGCCTTTTTTTATTATACGGCTTTATAGGATTCGTTTTACTTCTTACTTATTTAAGTAAAGTATCTTTTCGTCTTAAACTAGTCTTAAGCATATAGCTAGCTTGTCCGCTAAGTATAGTTATGCTATTAAAACGACTAGATAGATATTAAGGGACCTTTTTATATTTAGCTAGTATATAAGCTATCTTACTCTTATAATAACCTTAAACGGCCTAGTGCGTTTTTCTTAAAGCTTTATTAGTTTACCGTCCGCGATATAATAGCTTTTACTAAGCTATAGCTAAACTTAATCGCCGGGCTTAAATTTTAGCAGGCGGTGTTTCTTATTATATTTATCCTTTATAGTAGCTTAAGTATAAGCGATAGCTAACTTAGCTTCTTCTTATAAAACCTCTTAGTTTTATAAATATAAGTAGTTATTAAGGAACTAAAAGCTATTATCTATTCTTATCCTTATAATAAGCTTATTAAGGGCCGCGTAAATTACTAAGGAGAAGGAGTTATTAAAGCTAAACTAAAAGGCGATTAGTATATTAATTTAGCGTAAGTCTAGGAAATTAGCGGTAAAAAATCGTAGCGCGATTTCTACGGTTTAGTTTTACCTTTCCGATAGGCCGTTAGTTTAAGGGTATTAAGCGGTAGATATAAAAAGCTTCGATCCGAAGGCTTACTATAAAGTCCGCTAAAATACTAAAGTAAACTTTACATCTTAATCGGAGATTATCCCCTTTAAAATCCCTTAGTTAGCGCGGAGTAGTTTAATATATAACGCTTATACTTAATCTTCTGCTATAAACTAGTTATTACTTAGGATAAGGAGATATATTTTTAAGAATTTATTAGTTATAGTTAGTAAGGTATTAAAAAAGTTCTTTATAAGATCTTTTTATAGGGATTATTCGGCTTAGACTACTAAAAGCCTAGTAATAAAGTTTATCGCTATTATATAGTATAGAACTAGCAGGCTTTAAATTAGGATAAGCTACCTTAGCGTCTTACTTTAATTAGTTTAGTTATAGTAATAAGTATTATAGCTATCTATAACCTTATTTATATATTTACTAAGCTATAAGATTAAGAAGCTTTTAGATAGGTCTTACTATATATAAGTGCGGCCGGTATAAAAGTATTTAGCGTAAGCGTCTTCGACGATCTCCTTAGCGTAGGTCTTAAGGATATATAGTCTTTAGCGTTTATCGTTCTCCGTAAAGTATAGTAACCCTTATAACTAAAGGAATAAGAGTCTAAGGACCCTATCTTTATCGCTAAGCTACGCTATGATTTTTACTTACTATATATCTTTTATATATCTATCGATTATTTTTTAGCGGAGTGGCAATTCGATTAATACTTCCGCGTAAAGGAATATATAGTCCGTTATCTTATTTTCTTAAATACGTTTTAATTCCCTTTCTTAGTTTAAGGATACCGGCTTATTATCTTAATATAGTAAACGTAAGAGCGCGTTTAGTACGACGTTTTTAACGCTTAGGATATAGTATACCTTAAGCGGGAACTAGCTTAAGTATTAAGATATAAGGACTAGCTTATCGTTAGATTTTATACTAGTAGAGAATAAGGATTTTTAGTATATAATTCCGTAGGTGCTTATATAATCGGTAAAGACGACTACTTATAGCGTTTTTATAGATAGTATTATAGTATATAGCTTATATACTGCTTATATTAAGCCGGCTACTTTAAGTTCCGTAAGCTAGTATTAAGGTTCTTTACTTTAAAAGGCGCGGCTTAAGTAAACGATAAGCTAGACCTTAGTCTAAGCTAGTAGCGTCTTTTTATCTTATTCTATGCTTTCTTTTAAGTAAAAAGCTATAGCCGCTACTTTATATTCTTAGGATATATCGATCTAAATAAATAGTTATTAAGCGGGGTTAAAGTAGTAAATCGTTTAAGGCTTAGTAAGTTTCTTAGTTAAAATTGTAAAGGCCTCTTTTTCTTTTAAAGTAGGCTAAAAAGCAGCTTTCGCGGCGTATTAAGCTTATCCTTAGCCCCTTAAAGGGACTCCTTCTTCTTATCTTACTTAAAGCAGCTCTATCTTTTATTTTTATAAGACGTTAACTTCCTTAGCGAAATATAGGACTATATAGTATAGCTACTTAGTAAGGCCGATCTATTTCTTAAGCTATTAAAGGTTCTTTAAGAACGCGATATCCCTTAAGGCTTATACGCGTTTATCTATATTTATTAAGCTAATAGCGTCTACCTTAAATCTAAGAAGCTATATAAATAAGTATGCTAAAAAGGACTTTAGTCTAGATAAGGTAATATTATAGTTATAGAAGGCGCGGAATACGGCTTTTAAATATTAAAGGTATTCTTCGGCCGTATTAAAGTAAATAATAATATTATCGATATAGGCCGCCGCGTATTCTTAGTATTTACGGAGGACGTTATCGATAAACCTTTAAACGTATACCGGGGAGTTCTTAAAGCCTATAAGTATTACTAATAATCTTTTTAGCCCGCAATAGCTTATAACTATAAACCTTTCTTAGTAGTCTTAGTAAACTAAGAACTAATAAAAAAACGATCGTACGTTTACTATATTAATAAACTTCTTTTCTTAAAGGCGTTTAATTATATCGCTTTAAAGGGGCATTAAGTAAGCGTTTAAGGTAGTAATAGCGTTAATCCTTTATAAGTTTATAACTACTTATCCTTTTTCCTTTCCGTTTACTATCTTTTATACTATAAATATAAGCGCCGCGAATAAGGTTAGCTTATAGACTTATTTTAATCGGCCTTATATAGTTAGCTAGCTAAATATCGTATTTACTACCTTCTTATCTTTATCGCTTAATAAGTATAATCTTAATATAACTTATTAGTATTGCTATCCTTTTATTAAAGGAATATATATATATTCGGATTTATCTATATATATTACTCCCTTATCTTTTTAAAGGCGGGGAAACGATTAAAGGATATCTTAGACTTTTAATACGTATTTTAGGTCTTTAGCGTAGATCCGGACGCCTTTATCGGTAGTAAGTTTAGGTAAGTCCTTAGTTCGGCCGATTCCGAGTTTATAGTTTATAGTAAGATCCTTTTATAGAAAGTCTTTAGCGGGGTCTATTTTATTTAGATTTTCCGTAAAGGCTTCCGCTAAAGGAGTAGTAGCGTCGACCTCCTTATATAGCTAAAACTGCTTATCGAGGTCTATAATTATCCTTACCTTTTAGCTTTAGCGGAGTACTAGTCGTTCCTTAAAATAGTTTATCGCTATAAAGCTTTTATAATCTTATATTATTATCTAAGCAAGCTTAAGGTTATTTAGGAAAAATATTATATTACGCCTTAATAGCGGCGCCTAGACCTATATAGGTAAGACGTAGCTAGAACTAGCTAAAATCGTCGTAGTAACTAAGCAGATTACCTATCTATATATCGCTAGTTTTAGCCGAACTATCTTAACTTTAGCTTTAATCCCTTTATAAGCCCCGATTTATAAGACTAATATAAAGTTAATAAGGTCCTTTTAGTAAGGAACTAAAAAGTCTTAGCTAAGTAATATATTAGCCGCTAAGCGTTTTACTATCTAAGCGCTAATCCTTACTTTTACGATTATAAGGCTACTATTTAGCCTTCTTAGTATATAAGCGGTAAATTCCGCTTATCTAATAGTAGCTATTCTTCTTACTCCTTAAATAGGAATTCGTTAAGAGGAGTTTATAGTTATATCTTAAAAGGTCTTTATTAAGTCGGCTTAAATAAGGCTTCGGTTTGCCCCGGTATTTATATAGGCTTTAATGCTTATCCTAAGCCCTTTTTTTCCGTAGACTAATAAGCGTGCGTAAGTAAATCGTAACGGCCTATTAAGGTTTAATAGCTAGACGTTAAGGAAAGCCTTAACTATCTAAACGCTTTATAGCTTCCGAATAACTACTTACTATACTAAGCTATATCTTTATATAATAACGTCTCGGTTAAAGTTAAGGGGGTATTTATCTTTAATATATTAGTAAAGCTTATTTTTTAAGGGGAATGCTTCGCCGTAAAATCTATACGCTTTATTAGCCTTTTATACTAAGTTTGCTATAATATAAATTGCGGTTTCCTTTAAGCTTTTATTAATATCTAACTAAGCTCTTTTTATATCGTACTCTTTATCCTTTAAATAGTCGTCGTTCTTTACTATAGTTCTTTCCTTAATCGCGGGGTATACTTATTTTAGCTTTAGTATTAGTAAGCGTATAGTTTTAAAGGTCTTTTTTTTCTTAGGCCGGAGGACCTTAACTCGTATTCTTAGCTATTTAAGCGGGTTTCTCCTTTAACTTAGTAAGCGCTATAAGGTTTAAGGTATATCCGCCCTTACTAAGCGGTTTAAAAACATAACCTTTAGTCTTAATAAGCTTTTAATAAATAGCCGGGGCGTCCCGGACTATCCTTTAAGTATATATAAAGTATAGTTAGTCGGCCCTTACCTTTTTATAAGTTAAGCTTATTTCTTTCGCGCTAGTAAATACTTTTAAGATCCTTAAGTATATTTAACTTATAACTAAGGAAGAATTTTCTTATATTCGTTAATCTATTTATTAATATCCTCGTTCTTTACTAAACGTTATAAGGATTCTTATAAGTAGATATTTAGCTTTTAGTAAATTATTATAGTTAAATAGTCTAGCTAGTAAAGCGCGGCCTTAGCTTTATATTATAAGCGCGATATCTAAGACTTAAAGTCGGATCTTATTACTATATCTTTAATAGTAAAGTGCTCTTTATTAAGTGCTTATATCGCTATATTTAAACGGATTTTAAACTGTTTTTATAAGGCGGATATCTATTAGCTTAGTTTAATACCGGGCTTGCTAAGTTCTTCTTATTATAGTTCTAAAAGGTCCCTAGAATACTATTTTACTATACTTCCTTAAAAGAAAAAGAGCAATTAAATAGCTAATTTGTCTATATAGGCCTCGCTTTTACTAGCGTTTTAGTAAATAAAGTTAATAAAACGGTCTACTCCTTAAAACGTACTAGCTTTATCGTCTTCTTAGACTTTATCGAAAGATACTTTTAAAAGTCTTAATAGGTTAAATCTCCTTATATCCTTAGCTTATAGTTAAGGTTTTTCTTAAGGCTTAGTAAGCGCGTTTTCTTTTCTTAGTGCTTAAAGGAGACTAAGAAATTATTCGTTCGATATTACTACTATTCTTACTAAGGGGCTTAAAGCTATACTTAGTCTTAGTATTTACGCGCTTAGTATAAATAGGTTTAGCCTACTAAGGGTATTGCTTACCGCGTCTTTATCGCTTATTATTAAGGTCTTAGTCTTAATACTCTTACTAAGCGCTTAACCTTCCGTTTTATACGCGTCTTAGAATCCGGTATGCTATAAGGCCTTTAGTATAAGAGGCTTGTTTTTATTAATTAAGAGTCCCGAAAATGCTTTAATTAGCGCGGCTATAGCGGATAAGGCTAAACGGTAATACTAAACTAAGAAACTACTAAGTATCCTTTAAGGCGGATTTTTAGTTAAGGCCCTTAAGCTAAACTCTATTAGTAATATGCGGTAAAAATATCTACTAAGCTTATTATCTTAAGGAAAGAGTAACTTTATTATAGGCTTAATTTAAAGGGTATTTAGCGGGCGGGGAGCTAAATAGTTTTAAA
>JAPEBW010000554.1:0-47527 GCA_027405785.1 Ophiocordyceps robertsii
GGCGTGTGGAGAAGCAATCTCGTCGTGACGAGTCGAGATGGGGCCCATTTCCGTTGCCGAGAAGGCATGCCACGGCCCGGCATCCGGGTGGGAGTCGTCCTCTCGTGCCTACTCATCTTCTCTCGAGACACATGGTGGACGCTGGCCCTTTGCGTGGCTGGAAAGACAACAGCCATGGGTAGGTAGGCAGGCTCATGGCGCGCCATGACACGGTTCCACAGCGTCACGGACACGGGCCCCTCTCTCAGGCCGTCGCCCGTCAGCATAGGCCACGGCGAGTTTGCTGGAGGGACAGCGGCCAGTGCCCGCGGCCGGTGCTGGACGCTCGCCACGCACGCGGGTTTGCAGGCGGCAATGGGCAAGTACCCTCAACCCTAAAGCCCAAGTAGGAGCGACAAATAATAACGTTACATACATACATACATGCCCAGGCGGGGAGAGGCGGCGGGCACGTGATGATCCGTCGGTCCGCCGGGCCGGGCCGGCTCACTTATCGCTGTGGATGCCTGCGCGGGAGCGGAGCCGGGGACGGTGTCGGCTGCGAGCGGGGCGCCGGACCTGCTCCGTAACCACACGGCCCCAGGACCACCCGGACTCTAGCCGACGGAGGGGGCGAGGCGCCTCGTCCAACGCTACTGAACACGTTTCGCCGTTGACCGTCTCGTGGCTTAAACCTTCGCCGCCCGTGGCTGAGCGGCTGCACATGTACATTGTATGCGAGTGTGCGTCGCTGGTCGCCCGATTGGTCCACCCGCGCGCCACATTACATGCTGTTCCGAGACTCACAATTTGTCCACCGCAGCAGTGCCTTGGCTCGGATTCTCGGGCTCCTCCAAGGGCCCGGGGCGGCTCCCGGAGACCCCCCCCTGACAATGTGCATCCAGAGGGCCGTGTCAGCGAGCACAGCGTCGGAGGATGCGTTGTATTCGGAACAAACGAGCAGTCGCATCGCGGCCTGCAGTCGGGACAGCGAGGCGTTTTCCCAGAGGCCTTTGCCAGAATTTCCCTCGTCGTCTTCCTCGGCCTCTTTACGTGTCTCGAAAGGGGTCCGAGTCTAACCGCGTTTCAGAGCCACTCCAGCCGCAGCCGACGTATGGCAATGACGCCCTGAACGCCGTGGGCATCCGCCGATTCTTGGACTGCCCCGGTATCTGTACAGCTTCAGCCCATGACCCCAGCCGTAAGCATCCCTCCTAGCGCCAGACAAAAATAAGGTTAATAGTATGTACCCGTGAGCAGTCAGGCTTCTGTTTCGCCTTCCCCGATGACTCACAGGCTGCGGCTTCCAGTCCGAGTTTGTATTCCTACACATATGTATCTGTAGACGCTTTGTGCCGGGTAATCCATAACGCTATCCTAGTACGGCATACTGCTGGTGGTGTCGTATCGGGCAATTTCTTCGTCTTCAGATACCGGCCTCTGTACCAAGTACATTGACAGCGAAGCAGAAGCAGGCAGCAGTCAGCAGGAAGGTGCCAGATGTTGCATCATATATCACGGCAGGTGCATCCGACCTTGATCTTTCCCACCTGCTCGTCCTCGTCTCTAGTGAGAACGTTTCCTCTTCCAACCTCATCCCGGGCCTCCATGGTCGCCGTGCCGCCCACGCGCACCACAACACCATGAGTCTCGACGAAAAGGCCGTCTCGGCCCCTACACCGCCGCCTCCCGCGAGCAACGACGCCAGCAAATCCCCGGCCCCCGAAGCCGAGCCCAAGGCCCGTCCCGAGCGCACGGCAACCTTTCAGGACTACCTCGTTCGTCTCAACCCTCCCCGAGCTGAGTCCTCGTCCCTGACACTTTGCTTCAGCGAGTCTTCAGCTATGCTAAACCATGGGATTTCGTTGCCTACGCTGCCGGGGTGCTGGCTTCGATTGGCGCCGGCATAACCCTGCCCTTGATGAACGTTGTCTTTGGTGAGCATGATCCGTCTTCGCACCTGCTGTCAAGACAACGATGTCTCCGCCGTCCAAGTGACAAAGAAGCTGATGGCCATTGTCCGCCAGGCAAGTTCGTCGGCAACTTCTCCTCATTTCTGCCGCAGAGTGAAGCCGATAGAGACAAGTTTCGCGACATGCTGAGCCAACTATCGTGAGGCGGCCCAGCATCCTCTCCAATCGCCGCCCTCTACACGCGCACATGCTGATTGACCATCTCTTGTCAGCCTGTACATGTTTGGCCTCTTCATTGCCCGCCTCGGGCTCAACTACATCAACAAGGTGCTTTGCCCCCGTCTCTTAGCCGGCTGTACTTGGGTTGCTAAGTTGCCTCCAGCTGTGTTTCCGCATGATTGGCATCCGCCTTTCATCCGCCATTAGGTTGCACTACCTCGAGCGTCTCTTTGGCCAGAGCATCCACGTCCTCGACTCGATGCCTCCCGGCTATGCAACCACCACAATAACAACCACCAGCAACACGCTGCAGCTGGGCATCTCGGAAAAGCTCGGCGTCTTTGTCGAGTTTATGGCCACCATTATCGCCGCCATCGTCATAGCCTTTACGTACAATTGGAGCCTCACGCTTGTAACCGCCTCCGCCATCCTCTTTATCCTGCTGACCGTCAGCTTGTTGTTACCCTGCATCGTCAAATATCAGGGCCGCATGGCAAAGGTTGGAGCTCCTCACCCCACGCTTGAGATCAGGGACAGAGGGGGATTCCCGCATACTATCACCCCGAGTGCAGGACGGGTGAAAACCTGGGGTCACCAACTGCTGACATGGCTCGCCCATTCTTGCAGGCCGAATCCAAGTCCTCGGCTGTGGCAAGCGAGGCCCTGGCCAGCGTCCGGATGATCATGGCGTGCGGGGCCGAGTCTCGTGTCGCCGCCAAGTACGCCACACATGTCGAGGAGGCCAAGCGACACGCACGAATTACGAGCCCCTTTGTGGCTCTTCAGTTTGGACTCATCGTACGTCGCCTCTTCGCCCAGTTTCGCTGCTGTCATTTCGGCCGCCAGTCCATGTTAACATGGCTCAGTTCTTTGCTGCCTATGCTGCCTTTGGCCTCGCCTTCTGGTACGGGGCAAAGTCATATATGGAGGGCCGTCTGGACAATGTTTCCACCGTCGTCATGTGAGTCTCAGGTGCCGGCTATGTCGCTATGCGGATAACTCACACACCGAGTTTAGTGTCTTGTTCTCCGTCATGATGGTTGTCTTCTCTCTTGAACGCGTCTCCACTCCCCTGCTGGCCGTTAGCAAAGCCACCGTCGCTGCTTGCCAGTTCTTCACCGTCATCGATGCTCCCCAGCCCGACAAGGGGCACCTCAAGGCTCCTCAGGTTACTGCAACGGATGACATTGTCTTGCAAAATGTCACCTTTGCGTATCCGAGTCGGCCCCATGTCAAGGTCCTCGACGACTTGGACCTCCGCATCGAGGCCGGCAAGATCACGGCCATTGTCGGACCTTCGGGTTCCGGCAAGAGCACCATAGTCGGGCTGATCGAGCGTTGGTATAATCTCAGGGAGCAATATGTTATTGCCAAAGCCGTGGAGCAGAAGAAGAACAAGAAAAAGGAAAAGAAGGACAAGGACGACGCTGAGGGCCAAGAGGACGATGAAGGCGAACCCGGCGCAGCCGAGCCCGAGGAGACGGGTCCTCCAATAAAGCTTGGTGGAAGCGTCTCTACCTCTGGCCATCTTCTCGACGAGATTGATCTCAAGTGGTGGCGGTCACAGATAGGACTCGTCCAGCAAGAACCCTTCCTCTTCAATGACACCATCTACACTAATGTAGCCTACGGCCTCGTGGGTTCCGAGTGGGAGCACGAGTCTGAGGATAGGAAGCGCGATCTGGTCAAAGAGGCCTGCAAAGAGGCGTTCGCCGACGAATTTATCGACAAGCTCCCGTCGGTGAGTCGGCATAAATGGCTCTCAGCACCAGTGAAGGGCTAACAAATCGCCAGGGCTACGACACGGTCGTCGGAGACAGCGGTGCCAAGCTGTCCGGAGGCCAGCGGCAGCGCATCGCCATAGCCAGGTCGATAGTCAGAAAGCCCAAGATACTCATCCTCGACGAGGCAACGAGTGCCATCGACGTTCGCGGCGAGCGCATCGTCCAGGCCGCGCTCGACAGGGTTGCCCAGAACCGCACCACCATCACCATCGCCCACCGTCTGTCCACGGTCAAAAAGGCGGACCGCATCGTCGTCATCAAAAAGGGCAGCGTGGCTGAGTCGGGTACGCACCAGAGCCTCATGGCGCAAGAGTCGGGCATCTACGCCGCTCTCGTCAACGCCCAAGCCCTGTCGCTGGGAGGGCCGGCCGACGAGACAACCGACGATAGCGACGGCAAGGATATTGAAAAGTCGCCGTTGTCACGCCAGGAGAGCCGTGCCAGGTCGCTCATTCACGAAACGGCCGAAGGGAAGCAGCAGGAGAAGCAGCGAAACATTGTCTCTAGCTTTGGGCTGCTCTTGTACGAGTCGAGGAAGTATTTGTGGCTATTGGCACTGACAGTCTTCTTCGCTGCCTGTGCTGGGGCCGCCGTCCCGCTCCAAGCCTGGCTCTTTGCCCACGTGGTAATCGTCTTCAACTACACCGGCGCTCAGTTGGCAGCGGAGAGTCGGTTCTGGTCCCTGATGTGGGTAGTATTGGCAGTCGGCGTCGGCGTCGGGTACTTTGGCTGCTTCTTCTCCTCCACGCAGCTGGAAGCCACCATACGCGCGCGATATCAGAAGCAGTACTTTGAGCAAATACTTCATCAGCCAGCGGCATTCTTCGACGACGAAGACAACTCGCAGGGCACCTTGACCGCGCGGGCCTCGGGTGATCCCAAGAAGCTCGAGGAGCTCATGGGCTCCAACATGGCCAGCGTCTACATTGCTGTGTTCAACCTTTCCGGGTCCATTGCCATTGCCTTTGCATTCGGGTGGAAGCTGGCGCTCTTGGGGTCCTGCGTCATCATGCCCATCAGCATCGCGACGGCGTACTGGCGCTTCAGGTACGAAATCGAGTTCGACAAAATGAACAACGAGGTCTTTGCCGAGAGCTCCAAGTTCGCGTCCGAAAGTATCGGTGCGTACAGAACCGTCACGTCGCTCACGCTCGAGGGTCCGACATGCGAGCGGTTCGAGAAGCTTTGCCGCGGCCATGTGGCAAAGGCCTTTAGAAAGGCGCGGTGGGTCAGTTTGCTGTTTGCCCTGTCTGACAGTACAACCATTGCCTGTCAGGCCCTCGTCTTCTACTACGGCGGTCGTCTCTTGGCGACGGGCGAGTATCAGGCCCTCAACTTTTTCGTGTGTTTCATGGCGACTGTGCAGGCTGGAGAAGCGGCTGGCCAATCTTTGAGCTTCGGGCCCAATGCTGCCCAGGCGACCGCCGCGGCCAACCGCATCCTGAGTGTCAGGAAGTCGGCGCTGAGTGACATGGCCTCGACAAAGGAGACCATGCCCGGGGCCCCGGGAGGGATGAAGATTGAGCTGGACAACTTGCACTTTACATATCCCACTCGCACGCTGCCTGTGTTCCAGGGGCTGAGCCTGACGATTGGAAAGGGGCAGTTTGCGGCCTTGGTGGGCGCCTCAGGTTGCGGCAAGACGAGCATCATCTCACTTTTGGAGAGGTTGGTTTCCTCTCTCTTGTCTTGGGCTACTTTATTGACCGACTGATGGCTGTCTGGTAGATTTTACGACCTCGACAAGGGGCGAATCCGGTGCAACGGGAAAGACATCGCCGAGGTCAACCTGCCTGAGTACCGGAGCCACCTTTCCCTCGTCGCTCAAGAGCCGACTCTCTTTCAGGGTGAGAACAAGCATAACCTCCTACTGTCATCGGACTCCAGGGGTAGCTTCGTTGGATGAGCCGTGTGCTGACGGGTCTCTGATGCAGGCACGATCCGGGAAAACATCTTGCTTGGCGTCGACGGGACGGCCGTGACGGAAGCGCAGCTGCACCAGGCTTGCCGCGCCGCCTCGATCCACGATTTCGTCGTCTCCTTGCCCGAGGGCTACAACACTAATGTGGGCTCGCGCGGAGTGACTCTGTCTGGCGGCCAGAAACAGCGCGTTGCCATTGCGCGTGCGCTTATCCGTGACCCGGACATCTTGCTCCTCGACGAGGCGACCAGTTCGCTCGACTCGGAGAGCGAGAAGCTTGTGCAGGAGGCCTTTGAGCGCGCCGGCCAGGGCCGCACCATGGTTGTCGTCGCCCACCGCCTCGCCACGGTCCAGAACGCAGACGTCATTTTTGTTCTCGGCGAGGGGAAGCTGTTGGAGAAGGGAAGCCATGCGGAGCTGCTTAGACAAAAGGGGGTGTACTGGCAGATGGTAAGTTGGGCCTTCTTTTTATCCGTTTTATTTTTGAGCTTAACCGCTGACACGGGGCGACGACAGTGCCAGAGCCAGGCCTTGGATCGGTAATTACAAAAGTATAGAGGGAAGGAGCAGAGTGCAGGACCCCCCAATCACCATGATCCCTCCCCCATCTGAAGCTGACCAACGGCGAGATCATTCCGGACTATAAGATCGACATATATTTCCTTCCCGCTGCAGAGAGTACCCGAGGACGATGTCTGACCGGCGACAGCTATCGTGGGAGGAGTCTCTTCAACGCTTTTTAGGATTGCTGCCCCGACACCCTGCGAGTCGAAGTCTCCTCTCAACCTGCAAACGACCATGTTTGCGTCCTTGTTTGTCACATTTACGTTGGCGGCTGCCAGCACTTGCACACTTGGTTATCTAGCCGACCAATGCAGCCGCTCGCCCAACCTTTTTGTCTCCCCTCTTCTACATCATAATTCACATCACATACCCCGCGCAGCTTTGCTTTGTGCAGGATTGCAAATCGCGTTTCACAGCTTTCGTGTGATTGACGAGCCAGACGTCAAAGGGCGAAAAGGCCGGGTGGGGACTCGTCCTTCACGCTGTTTGCAACAATTTGCACACACTAGACGATGATCTTTTCGACATGTTGAATTCAACAGAGTCCGACAAAGCAGGCGGCACTTCTAGATGTTCAGAACGGATACCAGGACTCAAATATCAATGAGGCCACATGCGGGCTTCAAGTCAAGCAGATCTTCTTTTCTCGTCAAGAAAGCTGCCCAATACCCATGACTAGCGCAGAGAGAGCGCCGTGGAACAATTTATATTAAGCACGGATTTGGATCGCAGGCTGGTTCGGCCTAATACTTGACAACTTTGATTATTCTCCCACCATCCCCGGGCCGAGTGCCGACGCTCGCGTGCACATCTATCTATTGGATGACGGCGTACTTCTCGAATCAAATCCAGGATCCAAAGGAAGGCTCGAGCCGAGCGGCAATTGGGGCAGCACGTGGGAGCAGATCGCCTGGGCAATGCTGGATCATGCGAAGCCACCCGAGTACTGTGCACCCAGAAGCCGCATCAGACCTTTCCGCCGGGGCCGGATCGGACGGAGAAGACAAAGAAGGAGCGGCTAGATGGAGAATTGGTCGAGGGGGGGTTGGAGGTTCGCGGGCTATGTGAGAGGCGCTTGACAGACATTGGAAGGATAACTCTGGGAGTTGCGGTCATGGAGCTTGATTAATAGAAAGAGGCGCGGATCAGGATATATATACACCGCCCCAGCGTCGTGTGAAGCGCCAGGTTAAGCACTTGGTGCCTTCCACGTGTACTTGATCGAATGATTTGTACAACATCTTATCTCTGCTAGGTGTCACCAATCGAACTTTACTTGCACCAACGGCCATGATAGGTCAAAATCGCAGCAACCCGCAACGACAATTAACTAGGCGTGCTTTACTGACTGGGGCTCAGTTTATCTCTCGGAGTGTCTTTGATTCGTGCAGGGGAGGGAATCATAAAGCAGCGGAGCGCCCGCCAAGTGGTGGGCGACCGTACTAGTACGTTGGATGAGTTTCTAGTCCGAGTCTTCTCCAACGCAACGACCCCCGGCTTGACCACTTGCGGGACCCGCCTTACCCGAGGCCAACAGCCCAGGCCGCGTTGCCGAGCTGGCGCATAATGTGGCAGAGGTTCTCGACAATGGGCGGCAGCTCCTGGCCGCGCGAAAAGTTGCCACGCAAGACGTCCTGGGCAATTTCCATGCATGCCCGCGGGTCTAGCAGCGATGCCTCGGCCGCGGGCGCCGTCGCAACACCGGCCCCCCGTTCCGCAGTCGCCGGCGTGGGGCCCTTGATGAGCGGGCGGCCCTCGTCGAGACCGACGAACCTCTGCGCCGCGATTGTATCGGCTCCGTCGAGGTACAGGGGCTCGGCGGTAAATTGCGTCGCCGTTGCGGGCTGCCGGCGGTTCGCCCGGGCTACCACGCCGTACGTCCAAAGCGCCAGGGCGGCGTGGTGGACGGCGACGGCGTAAAAGTCGGTGAGGTGGTCGGGCGGGAAACACTTGGCGTGCCGGAGCACTTGCGCCGCGCACCACGCAGCCGACCGGGACTCGGCGCCCGCCGCCCACTGCTGCAGCACCGGGTAGATGCGCCGCGCCTGGTCCTCGCCCTCCTTGCCCGAGAAGAGTTGCATGTCGTCGAGCGAGACGTGCAGGTTCAGCATGAGCAGGTTGAGCAGCAGGTGCTCCCGCGCTGACATGTCCGGCCACTCGGTCGTCACCATCTGGAAGCTCTGCAGGTCCTTGACTAGTTCTTGATGGCGCGAGTTGAGCAGCAGGTTCGCGTTTCCGCCGCCCTGGCCGTTGGCGTAGGAGCGAGTCCGGTGCACCGAGCTCAGCTGGCGGTACTCGAGGATGAGCGCCCAGAAGCCGTGCAGGAAGATCGATATCGAGTACTGCACGTCCAGGCGCGAGTGGTTCTGCGTCAGGAGGTGCACGTCGTGCAGCAAATCACCCACCGATGGCGCTCTCTTGCTCTGCCCTCTGTTCCTGTTCAGATATCGTTCCTTCCACTGGACCGCGGTCTCCGCCAGCCACAGCTCTCTTGCTTCCGGAAGGGGCAGAGACAGTTCCGAGTAAGAGATGCAGAGGTTCGTCAGCGTCGTCATGGACGTCTGCGCTTCCCGGACATAGCAGTGGAAGACGAGTCTGGGTTCGAGTCAGCCGGCGCCGAGTTCCAGACGCTTTTCACACCAACCGTTTCCATTGCTCCCGCTCCACCCATGACTCCCACTTCTTCTCTAGCACTGCTCCTTCGTCCTCGGGGTCGACTGCCGCCATTGGGTACTTTGACCGCTGAAATGTGCCGCGGTAACGCATCATCTATAGACACCATGAGATCAAGCCGCGAAAATACCAGGGGAGAGGGGGAGCTTTTACCGTCACCGGGATCTGGAGATGGCATTCGGCAATCTCCATCTTACGGCGGTTGCCAGACCACAATCCAAGGTCCTGAACAAGGATTAGGCTTTGGACAAGGCCAAGAGTCTGAATTGCCGTGTTGTTTTCCTCAAACTGCGTTCGAGGGGTCAGCCCTCTATGAGTCCAAAGCCAGATGGCAAGGAGGTGATGCATTCACGGGCAAGCAGATTTCGTACCCGGCTTGGTATGGTAATTCCTGTCCAAGCAAAATGTGAGCATGAGGCGCCACCAGGCAGCGGAGACGACTTACGGACGGCTTCTTGAACGGCAAAGCCAAACTTGCGCAAGGTGGGCATCGACGTCAGCGCAGCTCCCACGGCCGCCGCCATGGCTATCCATTCGGGCCACTGGTCGTTGAGCTTCAAGGTAGGAAAGTGAATCCATTCGTCGGCCTGGCAGGCCTGGGCGGCGAGGAAGGTGTGCACCAGCGTGTCCATGACCTCGACGGTTGGAAAAGATGCTGCCACGCGGTTGGCCATGGTGTTCTGGCGACACGCGGAAAGCACAATGGCCAGCACGCGGTCGCGGCCCGGTTGCTCCAGTGACTCGGCCACGACTCTCTCGAGGCCCCTGCCGCTCATCTGAAGCTGGGCGCTGCACGTCTCCGTGGCCCCGACGGGCAGGAAGCCCTGCTCCCTGTACCCGCTGTCGTGGTTCTTGGGATCCCAACGCCAGGGAGACTCGGTCCAGGCCTGCACCAGGTTCTGCCGCATCTGAGATATGTCGGCCGAGTTTGCCGAGCCGGGGGCTGCCTCCTGCACAGGCAGGGTGCCCTCGACTATGCCGTCGAGGTTCCAGTGGTTCAGAAGCCCAAAGTCCATGTCGGTCAGCTCCAGGTTGGCATTGTCGCAAAAGTCAAGGAGAGCGAGGCCCTGCGAGTCGGAAAGCTTCGAGGGGTCGTAGGGCTGCTCGTAGAGAACGTCCCGTAGAAAGTCGAAAAAGGGATCCCGGTCCATGTCCACGATGGCATTGGGCGGCTCAAGAGACTGCGGGTTGAAATCGACGATGTTGGCTGCGGGCGACAAGTCAGTCCATGTCCAAGGAGCGGCAGCGGCGCATGGCATACCTTGTTCAACGGTCGTGTCTGGCGTCGGTAGCTGGCTGTTAGTGTCATCTTGTTTGCAGCATGTCGAATGAGACAGGGGAGTGCTCTTGGCCGTGGTTGCATCCTGGCTCGACACGTATCCGCCAGGGAGAGATCGCACCTGGCCCTGCGAGGCGGGGGAGTAGGATCCGCCCCGGGAGTCTGCGGAACCGGAGACGGTATTGGGCTCGGCAGTGGCGGTGTGGGCGTTGGCAGAGAAGTGAACGAGGTGCATGGCAGCGGCGGACCCCGACTCGGAGGCGACGCAGACGAGCTTGCGGCCGAGGCAGCGGCGGCAAGGCTTGGCTTCGTCACACTTGACACGGGCTGCTGCACACGGACGACATGCCTGGGTCACGCGGCCGGCGCCTGGAGAAGAGGCTGTGCGGCGGCGCTTCTGGGGCGAGTCGTTTTCGTGGTTGGCAACGTGCCGCCGCAGCAGGTCCTTGCGCGCAAACGACTTGTGGCAAATCTCGCAAGTGAAGCGGCGGCCGAGCGTGTGTATCTGTACGTGCCTGACGAGGTGCTCAGGGCGGGAATAGGAGCGGCCACAGTCGCGGCAGGCATAGAGATTGGTGCGAACATGGCCCTTGACGGCCGATGGCGGCGAGGGTTGCTGCGGCTGCGGCTGGCCAAGAGGCAGAGCTGGGGCCTGGGCTGAAGCGGCAAAGGTCGGGGCGGACACGGGCACGGAAGCAACTTGGTAAGACGTAGCCGGGTCCGACGTTGGCGGCGCGGCACCGGGGCCCGGACCGGCGGCAGGAAGAACGGCCGACAGAGTTGTGTGATGAGACAAGGCGTCGAGGCCCGAGACTGGCGGCGGTGGCCGAGGCGGGTCGAGGATGTGAGAGAGTGAGGGGCCGGCCATGGCGAGGGCCTTGGGACGCGAAAGAGACGGCAGCTTCGGAAAGGAAGGGTTGGGCGAGGCCAGAGAGGCAATTGATTGTCCGGGCTCGGAGGCTGCGGGAAACAAGGGGCGAGGATAGATAGAGAGGGGGAAGAAGAAGGGGATAGGGGAAAAGAGTCCCGGCGGGCATCACATGGGAATACAATCAATCATTCAGCCCGGCGGGAGAGCGTCGTGGTGGACAGGACGCGCGGCTGGACGAGGAGCTCTTGGGAGGAGCTCGACAAGGTGAAACGGCGATGGCGTAGTCGGTGCCGTGGTTGAGAGGCGCAAGCAGCGAAAGTCGGCGATGACGACAACGACGACGGCCATGAGGTGTCGAGAGATGTCAGACTGAAGGGAAATAAGGAAGAAGAATTGTCGGACGCGGCGGAAACGGGGGGCCGAGAGCGAAGAGGTCTAGCCAGGACCCGACGAGGAAGGCGCACCTCGGGGGCAAGTTGCAGTACAGTGGGTCCAGGTAACCTGCTTGGCACCGCGCGGCATCCACAGCGGGCGAACGGGCGAACGGGTGGGCAGGAGCTCCCTTGCAAGATACAAGATATGTATATATTTGGTACCTAGGTATGTACCTACTCTGTACCGATTAAGCGATCAGATGCAGACAGAGAATCTAGATCTAATACTCCGTACGGTGGCATGGATAGATCTGGACCTGCCCCTCGGCCTGCCGAACCTACCCCCCCCCCCCCGACTGCAACGTACCGGCATCGACTTCAACTACATGGGCAACACAATGGCTTCAGATGCAGTGCAAAAATCATGGCATCTGAGGCACTGCACCGCACCGCACTCACCGTGCCTTCCTTGCCTTGCGCCGCCGACTCGCCCCTGCCGTGTCTGGACCTCTCATCTCAGCCCGGGCGACTCCATGTCTTACAACGCCAGTCAGCCCCCAGCCGAAAGGCAGCAAAAGGGGGCGTCTCCTCTTTTCGTCGGTCTGGCTACTAAGTTACGTGACAGCTCGTCCAACAAGCGTCGAGCGGCAGCACAAGATTTCCTTTTTGCTGCTCCGGCGCGTGCTACTTCGGTTCTTCGCCCGGAAGTCTAGTTCCTCTGTTTGGCCCTGGCATCGTCGAGGCCAGCACTCTACGCCTGCGCATCTCGCTTCTTGGCATCAAGGCGTGGGCGCGTCGACTCCCGGCTCTGTTGACGAGGGCGCCACATCGCCGCCGTCGCTGTAACCACCACGTCTAACTTCCTCGCCGCCGGCCTGACTGTTGCCCTCGTCCACACCGCCTCCGACTTGTTCCCCACGCCGGCGCCCACCACTCCTCTCATGAACTTGGCCGCGCTCAAGGCCACCCTATTTCTTCACCACCCCCTCCCTGCTCCAGAGGCCCAGGAACATCGTCCGGGCCCCCGCAGTCAACAGGCGAGGGTTCCGTCATGTCTGCTCCCTCTCGGTTGCCGTCCCGGCCAAGCTTGCCATCGCGAGCCTCATCATCATTCCGCCACTCTTTAGACACGATCGGTTTCAGTCACGTCTAATGTCGATGCTGCTCTCTAAGAGGCCTATAAAATCTCGAGACCCTATCAGATTCAGTTGTGCTTCCCCTCGACTATTGTCGAATCCTGCTCGGGGTTCCCGCAGCAAGTCGGCTCAGCGACAAAGTTGCCGACCATCTGGCCAAGCACAACCGAGGTGTCAGGACCCCGAGATGCGTTTCCGGCAGTCATCGTCTCTGTCATCACCTCTACCTCGGCGCGGTTCTGTTTCGTGTCAGGATCCAGCACCGACTGCACTGGATATGCCCGACCATCGGGTTAGGCCGCCGTACGTCACCGCCGCTGAGGTACGACTGGTACTGATGATGACTGACTACGGTAAACTGCCTAACCACTTATACCACAACTATTTGCCAGGTATACGTCTGTGACGCGTACCGAGGAGTTGCCGGCGAGATCGCCGTGGCGGTCATGGGGTTCAAGCAAGGGTGAATGTGCAAGCAAGCCACCTTTCTGCGGCACCTGGCAAGACGAGCTGATGCTGCGCCGGCGCTCTTTGGCATTTGCTTTCGTTTGAGACGAACAGATTAATCCGCAGCGCAGCCATCGAGACGCATGTAAAGTCATGGCGGGGATCTCGGCCGCCGTGCTTGTCATGTGGCTGGCTGGCTGCCTTTCCATGCCTGAGGCAAGCGAATCAAGCAAAGAAGGAACTGGAAATGGGCGGCGACTTGGTCTGCTCTTTGGGCACCATGATGTAGAAGTCGGGTAGCAGACGGCGCAGGACGGGCATGCTAGACGTCTTGCCATGGCGTTTGATGCGCGCTGTTCGGCACGCGAGCCGGGATCATAAAGGTTGAAGGGGTGATGTAGCCGGGCATCACTGCCCAAAGCCTCGATTCGGTCAAAAAAAGAGGGAGCACATTATGAGAGAATGATGCCGTCTCCCGGCAGGACGATTGCAAAGGGGGGGGGGGGGGTGGACGTGCACGGCGCGTACTTGTCTGTACCCGGTGGGAGATGTGGGGACATCGACGGGCACTCCATCTTGGGCATGAGGCAGAGTGAGGCAGAGAGTGCAAGTTGTTGGGGAGCGAGTGTGGAATGTGTCGCATGTATTCGTATCCATGCATGTATGTACCCGGGCGTTTCACGCAGCCAGTCAGGTGACGACCATCAAGCCCCCTAACCCCTAAGCGATCAGCAGCCCCGCCGCCATAGATGACAAGCTCAGGGACTAATAATGGAGGGGGGGCAGCCCAAGGCAAGGGTTGTCTGTCACCTGTCTCCTCTAACCTACGTCGATCATCCCGTCGGCCCCCTTTGGACGACAACAAAAGCTGGCCGCCCCGTCGCCGCCCCGTCGCCGCCCCGTCGCCGCCTCGTCGGCTCTCAACATGGCGTGACTCCCAGGCGGAAGCCGTCGTTGGCCGTGCCGTATCTATTGGCAGCTACCCAGTGGGCCCGTCAGGAAAAGCAGGACGCAGCGACTGATGCGTTGCTCGGAAGCCATCCGAAGCGCCACTGCAAAGGCCCTTTCATCCTGCCTCTAGGGAAGCCTTTCGTCTCTCTCCCCTCCCCTCCCGCCGCGCCCAACGCGAACGCTCTCAAACGACTCGGCGCTTCATGTCCCGACATGGCCAGCTCTTCAGGCCCGTCGCGGCCCATCGCCATCGGTGAGCCAGCTGTCACCGATGAAGCTGGAGATACACAGCCCCCTGCCGCGTCCTCCTCGACCAGCGACGCCCTGCGACCCACCCAGGATACTTGTTCGTGGCGTACACGCGACTTCTGTCATCAAGAATGCTCCCGGTTTTTCGACTGCCCGTCCCATATCCTCGAGAGACTGAACTCGACAGCAGATGTCGGTCAGGAACCGACGGCTCTCCACGGCGGTCCCACGGCCAGTACAGGAGCTCTTGGCCCCGGCGGAGAGGCCTCAAGCGACCCGATGAGTAATTCCAGGATGCCTGATGGGCAGCGGACGGAAGGCATCGCACCCCGCTGGGACACAGTCGCGCCCGGGCCAGTCGAGACACCACCTCTGCCGACTTCGTCAGGCAATTTGAGCGGTTCAGCCACTCTGAATAACGGACAAATGTCCATCCCTTCTCGCACGTCTTCCATGATGCAGACCAACGGCGGTGCATCGCGGCCGGACTCGAGCCGCCGCTCACACTCCCACGATACCCCAAGTGCACTCCTCGACATGTCACGGGACAGGCACATGACCGCCCATACACCCTCTGCTCCTGACGAGTACAGGGGGTCAACCTCGCGCACGACCCGCTCCGGCCCGGCTTTCCGCATGGAGCAACCATCGGAGGGCGGCAGGGTACGGTCTCAGACTCATGAGGAAGCCGCCGACGGAGGCTCTACGGAATGCATGCTCCCCAGGTGGCAGCCGGATGCAGAAGTCACATACTGCCCCATTTGCCATACGCAGTTTAGCATATTTGTGCGGAAACATCACTGCAGGTTGGCCACACTTGATATGCCAGAGTTGCAAGAGCGAGATTGGGCTAAAAGTTCACGACAGGAAATGCGGGCGAGTGGTGTGCAACTCGTGCTCACCACATCGGATAATCATACCTCACCCGTATATTGTGCGGCCTCCGGGGTCGGAATTCACCATACCGTCGAGTCTGCTTCTAGATGGTCTAGGCGCGGGATACTTTGAGGCCAACGGACCTTCGGGCGGCGAACGGGTACGGCTTTGCAACCCCTGCGTGCCGGACCCGAACACGGCGCCGCCACAGAGTCCAGCGTCGTCTGCGGCAGCATCGCCTCGGTCCTCTCACCAGAGATCGCGGAGCAATCACGGAAGCGCTTATGGAGTTGCCCATTCGACCAGCGCATACGCAGCACCGTTTCCCGCTGGTCGCGGCGGCGACGCCTACCAGTATTACTCTCCCAGGTGGAGAAGCGTCACCATGGTGAGTAGGCGTGCCGCGCAGAGCCACTGCCGAGCGCCAGGCTGACACGCCGATATTCAGGGTCCTGCCGCCCATGGAGGCCCAACGGGCACGAGCTCCCACCAAGTCCGGATCAGCACGACGTATCACTCCCCCCTCGAACGCTACCTTGCCGGGGCGTCCTCTAGCACGCCGGCACCTTCTCGTCGGAACCGGCACAACTCGTTTGGCGAGGCTGCATCGTCGTCGTCGCGGCATCGCACCCTACCGCCACCGCCGCAGATCGCGGAGGAGGACGAGTGTCCTATATGTCACCGGGAGCTGCCGTCGCGAGAGCTGCCCGACTTTGAGGCCCTTCGCGAGTCGCACGTTAGCCTGTGCATCCAGGCGCATAGCACATACGGCAGCCCTCGAGCCGGCGGTGGAGAATCGGCACCCCAGCCGGCTCCGCGACGGACTGGTATGTACACGTACGCGGCGACGGAGAAGGACTGCATTGACGATGCGGAGTGCACGATATGCCTGGAGGAGTTTACTGTCGGGGTGGCCATGGCTCGACTGGAATGTCTCTGCCGCTTCCACAAGGCGTGCATTTCCGCATGGTTCGCCAATCACCCGGGCCGATGCCCCGTCCATCAGCATGACGGGTTTGGGTTCTAGCGCGCGGATGCACATGAATTTTCCCCTCGGATGACGACGGTGGGGCCTCATGAATGGCCCGTGGAGATTATTTGTCGGACAGGATGCATGAGGGCTCATGACTACGGCGTTTTGGGTTGCAGAGGCTTGCTGGAGAAGAATGATGCAATTTGATACCACGGGCATGGCTGTCATGGCTCGTTGAGGTACAGTGCGCGCCTCGCAGCGGGCATGAGGACAGGTGGAAGGGACACGTACAGTGTGTATGTGCGAAGTAGGTAGGTACCTAGTCAATTCTCTCCCACTCCAATGTGTGTCACTGATGTGGCAATTTGCAGGCGTGTGTATGTGTGTAGTATGTAGAAGCGCAGCACAACCACGGGTGTTGAGGGTGCCCATCCGTAGATGGCAACGTACGTACTCTGTACATACAGAGCACTCTGCGAGCTGAAGTCGCAATCTGGAGGGTGGTGTGGCTGTGCTCGGCCTCGGCAATCGAGAGGGAGGTGGGTGATACATGCAGAGTACATATGTACAGTTGCGCAAGATGCAAAGTACATGGACGGGCTGACGACGGCGATTGCATCACAGTGGTCAGTGGTCCTGCTGATGATGCGGGCGGGCGGCCCAAAAATACCCAACATGAGAGAATCTGCAGAGATGGCGGGCATGTTGTTGGCACCGTGTACACACCAGGTAGCTACCTACCTACCTTATGTGTAAGGATACCGGACGAGTACAGGACGGTACAACACAGGCACAGGAGGTCTCGTGCATGCGGAACTCGGCCCTGCAAGTCATTTGCACGCAGTACAGTACATGGACGCAGAGGCACTTGACTGGGGGCGCGCATCTGGTGTAGGAAGGAGAAACGCCATGTTTGCTGAGACGGAGAAGCAACGGGAGGCCCGGAAGTGTCTGTCTGGCGCCGAGACTGAGCGGGACGGCCTTTGTATCAAGTCCAGATGGATGGACCCCTGGGTTCGCAGACGATGCTGTCCGGGGGGGGGGGGGACGGAAGCGGAACAAAAGGATGAACCAGCAGCAAACGACTAGGTATGCAGCAGAGACGTGAGTGATACAGGAGACGTGCGTGATAAGACTGACTGATTGATACATTGTACATGCGCACTTGCGAGTGCAAGATGCCCATCTTGACCTTGCATGGCATTGCAGGCCAAGACGGCCTCTTCAGACCAAAAGGGGGTTGCAGCACTCCTGTCACCACTGCCTTTTCGGGCTGCTCGTGCTTCGACCGAGGTAAAGGGGGTATGTACATACTGTAACTGAGGCAGTTGGTGGCCGCCTTTCCTCAACGGTCTTGCAGGCACACAAGCCCCTTCAGCACGCTCCGGGCTGCCGCGTGTGTAACCTCCATCGTCGACCTTTTTTGCCCGCCTTTTCCCTTCTCTTTCACGGTCCGAGGGAGGGGCTGGAAACCGCCCAGTGGAACACGAGGTGGCCCCGCCCGGACTAGGCCCAAGGAGCAGCCAACCAGGAACGCCGACATGGCGCTACTGGTCGCAAATTACGTCGTTTGTTCAGCAGGGCAGGGCCCATTGGAAAGAAAGCTTGCGTGCTGCAGCTGGATTAATCAGGGCCCTTCCCCGTCCTTTTCCATTCGTCAATTGGAGGGAGGAGTACTGTACATTGCTGTCGGCGGCACTCTGCAGGCGGTGCAAGGTATCTACCCATCACCTCAGGTACCTGGCATGTATGCCCATGCATATGTACATACATACTCTGTAGAAGTCAAGAACAAGAGGCAACCACGCATTGGACAGCCATGACTTGTATGTACTCTGCATGTACTTGCATCGTCTCGTCGGGCACAATTACCTAGAAAAAGCCGGTTGCTGCCTTGTTCTGTCGCACGCCACGTTGTTGCGGGCACGCACCACCACGCACCACCACGCACCACCACCGCGATCCACTGCTGCCACAGTATCCGCTCCCCCAGCTGCCTCGTCTTCCTGCTCTCTTCTTTCTAGGCCCCCCCTTGTCCTCACCCTCCCTTTCGGCTGTGTCAGTCCGGCACCAGCTGTCGTTATCATTTAGCGACCAACTAACCGAGTGGCTGGTCGAGCAAGCCACCCGCCCGTTCATTGATCAAAGATTAGGCAGAGAAGAGGAGCCTGCTTACAAGCACCTCTCGTCATCGCCCTCCTCTGAGCCCTCTCCTCCAACTACACCGCAGTCACCCCCCGGCTCCCTCGCCCGTTTGCGCCGCCGGCCTTGCAGAGCGAACCCGCGGCTTTGAGCCTACCTTCCACCGTCGCCGTCGTCTCCTGAGCATCCCCACGCCCATCAGCCCTTGGCTCTGCCGACGCTCGCCGTTTGCTGGATGCCTTCTGCACCCTAATTGACCTCGACTTGCCCGCCCCGACTGGTAGCAACCCTCGCGCCATGACCGGCGACATGTCTGCCCGAGAGGTGAGCGAGCTCAAGGCTCAAGGCGTCATCGAGGCCGCCGAGAACCCGGAAAGCCAGGTCACGGCCGATGATGCGCGCAGGGAAATCGTCGAGCAGTCGAGGAACGCAGGTGTCGCCGCCTTCTCCTTCGACCCCGACGCCAGCCCCGAGCAGAAGCGCGCGCAGGCTCGAGCGGTACGTTGAATCCCTGGACGCCGCCGACGGCAAGGCTGCTGCTAACGAGCCCAGGCAATCCCCGCAGAGCTCCAGCAAAGCAGGCGTGAAAAGGGCGCCGCCATCATCACCGACCAAGACGATGGCACCGGCCCGGACGAGGACCTCCCCGAGCCCAGCAAGGCCGGTGTGCTCGATGTCGCCACCGACGCCGACGGCAAGCGCCTCACTGACGGCACCGACCCCGAGGCCAAGGAGGCCCCCTACTCGCGCACAGGCTGGTCGCCCATGATGGGTTGGCCCACCAACAGCGCCATGGAGGACGAGAGTTTGCTCGACCACGCCACCTGGGTCGAGGATAAGCTCCCCGACCACCTCTTTGGAGGTGAGTGTCGCCGCATGCCTGGCCGCCAAATCTGACGCTGACGACGCCCCAGACTGGTATCACAATGCCGCCCTCGTAGTCTTTGCCTGCGTCTCGTCGTGGCTCGTCGCCGTCTTGGGCGGCGGCCTGGCCTGGGTCTCCATCATCATGGCCATCTGCGCCACCTACTACCGAACCTCCCTTCGACGCGTGCGCCGCAACTTCCGCGACGACATAACCCGCGAACTAGGCCTCAAGAAGCTCGACACGGACAACGAGTCGCTCGAGTGGATCAACTCCTTTCTCGTCAAGTTCTGGCCCATCTACCAGCCCGTCCTGGCCCAGACCATCATCAACACGGTCGACCAGGTTCTCAGCTCAGCCACCCCGGCCTTTCTCGACAGCCTCAAGCTCAAGACGTTTACCCTGGGCTCCAAGCCCCCGCGCATGGAGCACGTCAAGACATATCCCAAGACCGAAGACGACATTGTCATGATGGACTGGAAGTTCAGCTTCACGCCAAACGACACGGCCGACATGACGGCCCGCCAGGTCAAGAACAAGATCAATCCAAAGGTCGTCTTGGAGATTCGCATCGGCAAGGCCATGATCAGCAAGGGCCTCGACGTCATTGTCGAGGACATGGCCTTTTCGGGCATCATGCGCCTCAAGATCAAGCTCCAGATACCCTTCCCCCACGTCGACCGCGTCGAGATGTGCTTCCTCGAGCGCCCGACCATTGACTACGTCTGCAAGCCCCTGGGCGGCGACAACTTTGGCTTCGACATCAACTTCATCCCGGGCCTCGAGAAGTTCATCCTCGAGCAGATACACGGCAACCTGGCCCCCATGATGTACGCACCCAACGTCTTCCCCATTGAGGTGGCCAAGATGCTGGCCGGCACGCCCGTCGACCAGGCGGTCGGCGTGCTCGCCCTGACACTCCACGGCGCCCAGGGCCTCAAGAACACGGACAACTTTGCCGGCACCGTCGATCCGTACGCGTCAATCAGCTTCAGTCGGCGCCAGGAGCTCGCCAGGACAAAGACCATCGACGACAACCCCAACCCGCGGTGGAACGAGACTCACTACCTCATTGTCACGTCCTTTGGTGACACGCTCGACATTCAAGTGTTTGACAAGAACGGGTTCCGCAAGTCCAAGGAGCTGGGCGTGGCGTCGTATCATCTCGAGGATCTGGAGGAGCTCAACGTGCACGAGAACGAGCGGCTCGAGGTCATTTCCGACGGCAAGGCCCGCGGCGTCGTCATGTGCGATCTCCGCTTCTTCCCGGTCCTCGAGGCCAAGAAGCTTCCCGACGGCAAGATTGAGCCCCCGCCGCCATCCAACCAAGGCATCCTGCGATTTACCGTGGAGCAGGCCAAGGACCTAGACGGCACCAAGAGCCTTGTCGGCCTCCTCAACCCCTACGCGGCCATGTTCCTCAACGGCAAGGTGGTCCACCAGACCAAGAAGCTCAAGCGCACAAACAACCCCATCTGGGACAACGGGTCCAAGGAGATCCTCATTACCGATCGCAAGAGGGCCAAGCTCGGCGTCACCATCAAGGACGACAGGGAGCTCACGGGGGACCAAGTCCTGGGCAAGTACCAAATCAAGCTGGACGAGATGCTCGACTGCATGGAGCAAGGCAAGGAATGGTACCAGCTGTCGGGGGCCCACACGGGCCGCGTCAAGATGATGGCGCAATGGAGGCCGGTGGCCATCTCGGGCGTGGCCGGCACCGGGGGCTACGTCACGCCCATTGGTGTCATGCGGTTCCACTTCAAGAAGGCGACGGATCTGCGCAACTTCGAGGCCTTTGGCAAGTCGGATCCCTATGTCCGCGTCTTGCTGTCTGGAATCGACAAGGCCCGCACCGTCACCTTCAAAAACGACCTGAACCCCGAGTGGGACGAGGTTCTCTACATCCCCATCCACTCGGCGCGCGACAGGCTCACCCTCGAGGTCATGGATGCCGAGAAGATGGGCAAGGACCGAAGCCTGGGCCTGGTCGAGGTCTCTGCCAGCGACTACGTTCAGCAGGCCGAGAATGGCGAGTACCTGGTGCACGACAAGAAGGTGCTCCGGGAAGAGGGCCTGCGGCTCCACGGAAAGGGCATCGCCAAGGGCACCGTGACGTACACGACGGCCTTTTACCCGTGTCTCAACGTCGCAGATCCCGAGGAGGAGGAAGGCGAAGGGGCCGAGGTGGCGGGCGCTGACAAGGGGGCCGAGGGAGCGCCAGACGCGGAGAAGAAGAGCGGCGAGCAGCCAAGGGCTTCTCTCGACCGGTCGCTCACTGCTGGCAAGTTCAAGGCCAGCCTGGACAAGGAGGGCGAGGCGCGGCCGCGAAGCTCGCACTCGACGTCCGGGACGCCACCTGCCGGAGGCCAGGGACCTCCCAAGCTCCGGCTCAGCCCCGAGGAGCTCCTCAAGCACGAGAGCGGGATGCTCATCTTCCGCCTGCTGGAAGCGGAAATGCCGGAGAGCCAAAGCCGGCTCGAGGTGTTTGTCGACGACATGGCCTACGCGTCGTACGTTTCGTCGACGGCGCCAAACAGGTCGCACAAGTTTGACGAGATTGGCGACTGCGTCATCCGCGAACTCGACGTGTCTCGCCTGACGCTCAAGGCGCGCAAGAAGGGCGGCGACGACGACGACACGCTCGCGCACTTGGCCGGAAACACCATGGAGACGCTCAAGCAGTGCCTGGTAAGTGCATGGGCGGGCCAACGCAAGACGACGGGCGCATGACTGACTCGGAATTCGCAGAACAACCCGACGACGCTCAAGCTGAGGACCGAAGACGGCCGGGATGGCTGGGTCAAGGTCAGCCTCAAGTACATGCCGATCAAGATGCAGCTGGACCCGAGCGAGAGCATCAACAACATGGGCAAGCTGCGGGTCGACGTCCTGGACGCCACGGACCTGCCGTCGGCCGATCGCAACGGGAAGAGCGATCCGTACTGCAAGTTTGAGCTCAACGGCCACGAAGTATACAAGACCAAGGTGGTGAAGAAGACGCTGTCGCCGGCGTGGAACGAGTTCTTTGAGGTCAACGTGCCGTCGCGGACGGCGGCAAACTTTGTCGTCAACGTCTACGACTACGACTTTGCCGACAAACCCGACTTCCTGGGGTCTGCCACTATCAACCTCGAGTCGCTCGACCCCTTCAAGCCCTCGGAGTCGCGGTACCTGCTGGATGGCAAGTCGGGCAGCGTACGCATCCGGATGCTCTTCCGGCCAGACTACGTGACGCGGACGGTGCAAGGCTCGTCAACATTTTCGGGCACCTTTGCCGCGCCCGGCAGAATCGTCACGGGCGTCGCGGGGGCCCCCATCAAGGGCGGCGTCGCCGTGGCCGGAGCCGTGGGTCACGGGGTCGGCCGAGGAGCCTCGTTCTTGCGGCGCGGCATCTTTGGCAAGAAGGAGGGCGACGAGATGAACGGATCCCTGCCCGAGGGGGTGGAGGCGGCGGCGACGAGCAACGGCGGCGAGGTGGCGGCTGCCGGCCGTCGGATAACGAGCCAGCCCGAGGCTGCGGCGGCCGTGCCGACGATTGAGCAACCAATGTCTCGCAACAACTCGATGGGGCACACTCGGACCAAGAGCATCGCGGCCTCGTCGATGCACAGCGCCGCCCCAGGTGGCGGCACGGCCGGGACGGCAAGCTTCACCGTGGTTGGCGCTTCTGGATACCCGGCGTCGACGGACCTCTACGTCGTCGTCTCGCAGATGGCGCCCAGGGACAAGGCGGTGGGCAAGACTAAGCACTACAAGTCTTCGACGTCGGAGTGGAGCTTCGATGAGACCTTTACGGCCAGGTGCAGCTCAGATGCGCAGTTCAAGATTGAGGTCAAGGGCGATCATTTCATCGGCAGCAGCGACGACCTGGGGGAGCACGTCTACTTTGTGGACGAGACGGGCAGCGCCGCGCCCAAGGAGCTGACGATTGGCGGCGGCACCGTAACCATCAAGAGCAGCTTCCAGCCGTCGGAGCTGAGTGTGCCAGATACGCCAAAGTCGCACATTCGGCGCAGCTTCCTGGGCAAGCGAGAGGGTCGCACAAGCAGGGAGACGACGCCGAATCCATAGATTGGGGCAGCCGTCTTCTGGGTCAAGATTTGAGTGGCGTGCGGCGTGCGGCGGGAAGAGGGGGATTGCGAGACGGCCGTTTTGGAGTAGCCACTGCCGTCTTGTCGGCGCTTCATGTCATGCGCAGGCCCCCCTCCCTTTTCTTGTTTTTGTCTGGCAAGCCAGGTCCTTTTTGCTTGAGAGGGGGGGATTCACACACACACACAAGTTTGTTGGGTTCGATATCCTTGATTAGTAGCTGCTATTGACGCCATGTGGCGATGGATGACGACTGTGTAGGCTGCCGGTTAATGATGGATTGCTTCGGCCGCTATACCTGCTCCTTTGAAGCTGCACGATGACCGTGTTGGGTGAATGTTTTGTGATTTTGTCAAGACACGGGCCGATGGATTGCTGCACGACTTGCTATTCAATCAGCTTCACACGAGAGTGGCACGACAGAGTGGACAGGCAGGTAGGTCACGGGCGAAATGGTGAAGCCAAGCAATGTTTTATTCAAGAGACTGGTCATAAGGACTCGGGTCTAGGAGGAGCATAAAAGGATCAAATCGTTCCTCATTGAAGTCGTCAAGCCAGACGGTCGGTGGCCACTTCGCCCCAGCGGGACGGGGGGGGGAGGGCGACTCGTCTGCGGCGGCGCAATCTAGTAGGGGTTGGGGCCGGGGTAGCCGGGGCCGGGTGCGGGGCGAGGCCCAGGGCCGGGTGCAGGGCCGGGGCCCTCGTGGTGTTCCTCGTGGTGCTCCTCGTGGTGCTCCTCGTCGTGGTGGTCGTCGTGGTGGTGGTCATGGTGGTCGTCGTGGTGCTCGGGACCTCGGTGGCCGGGGTGGCCGGGGTGGCCGGGGCGGAGTCCGGGGTGGACGTGCTCGGGGCCGGGGTGGACGTGCTCGGGGCCGGGGCGGCCGGGGCGGTGGGTGGGGTGGTGGTGGTGGTAGCTGCCGCCGTGGTAGGCGCCGCAGAGGGCGCTGAGGCCGAGGCCGCCGACGTCTGCGTTTTGCACGGGTTAGTTGAGCAGGGGGGCCGCCAAAAGGGGGGTGGGCTCACCGGCGCCGATCTCCTTGATAATGTGGCTAAAGGGGGCTTTGGGGTCGACGCAGATGCTGAAGTCGCGGCGGATCTGGTGCGCGACCTGTTCCTGGTTGCTGCAGACGCACGAGACGAGGTTGTTGTGGTGCTTGTTGCCGGCGCCGCGGGAGCACTTGCCGCAGTTGATGCGCTGGGCGTCGTTCCAGATGCGCTGGATGAAGCAGCCGCCGAAGCGCGCGAGGTCCTTGCCGAGGCGCTTGATGCTGTCCGGGATGGGGCCGCCGTGGTGCTCCCCGCCGTGGTGCCCCGCGCCGTAGTGCCCCGCGCCGTGGTAGTTGCCGTCCGCCTCCTGCGGGGCCTGCGGGGCCTCCGGGGCCTGCGCGGCCTGCGGAGCCTGCGGAGCCTCGGCCTGCTGCGGCGCCATGTCGGCGGCCTGGGCCAGGGCCGCAAAGGCGAGGGCGACGGAGACTGCGACCTTCATGATGGTGGAGTTGTGCGGGAGCGGCGGTACCAGATTAGAGGCGCGGCTGGCTTGACGGGAAAGATCGAGAGGCTGTGAGGAGCGAGTTGTGGATGGGGATGGTTCGAATCTGGACTTGGGCAGAAGCACCCTCGTCTTATATAGTCGACCTGCCTCTTTGTTTTCTCGCCGGCCATCGTCTGCCAGCCGCCGCCGCCGCCGCCGCCGCCGCCGCCGCTGCTGCTGCCCATGCCTGTCGTCTCCTCCGGGGAGGCCCGTCTGCAGGTTCCGACCCTGGAATTCTCTGCGCTGCTGGCTGCATACCTGGCCGCGCCTGGCTCGAAAAAGGGAGAGTGAAACTCGTCGTGCGCACCAGCCCAATCTCGCCTCATGCCTCGGCCATTACCTGCAGACGACGACTCGACAGACTTAATGGGGCACGGGCGAGACTCATCTCTGCATCCACGATCCATCCGCAGGCTCTGCTAGGCGGCAACGACCCCCCGGCGTCCAGCGAGGTCCATTCCGCGACGGCCACGGTCGGAGGGAAAGAGAGCGGCACCCGCTGCAGAGACAAGCGCCAGGGGCGGGAGCTAGGTGCGCTACGGCTCCGAAACAGCGCACCACCCCCCCCCCCCCAGGCGCCCTGCCCAAGGCGCCCGAGACTGGCCACGGCGGGCTGCGACTGCTGGGTATCCGCCTCGGCTCTCGTCTCCGGGTGGGCAAACCCTTGGCAAGCGTTGTCGTTCTCGAGGGTTCACGCTGTGGCCAACCACTCGGGAGCTTGCGGCATCTGTGTCTGTGTCTCTCTTTGACAGCAAGGGGGGGGGCCGGAGGTTCATCGCGAGACTGGCAACGCGTTGCGGGGCTCTTCGTCTTCGTCTCGTCTGGCGGAGAGCGTCTCGCATCCCGGAGTTTTCGTCGCGCGGTAAAGCCAGACTCGAGAGGGAGGGGCCTCTCTCCCATTCCTAGCTGCCCTTGGGTGATGTGTGCAAAAGAACAGCGGCTGGCCTCTGCTGGGGAGCCACTCCGTACCGACTGACCAATGGTTTCCATTGTATACCATGGAGCATATAGATCGCCAGTGTTCCCAACCATTGCTATCGCACCGCGCCATCCATCGGCGTGCTTGTCTGGTGTGCTCGCCATGCTTTAGGGTAGGCCATGTCTGTGGGCAATGTCCACGGGTTGAAGGCGGACAACTGCGGTCCAGACTCCCCCGGGCCGATATCGCATCGTATAGTTGCTCTGCTTGACACGATCCAGGAAACCGAGGCTTGGCAGCGTATTAGCATTCGTATTATACATTATCCAACTATGGGCATGCGACCCAGCTTCGCCAAATGTCCAGTCCAGATCGCGGCACGCATGCAGCGACTCGCGTAATTACATCTTCCCGGTCGAGGCATTGGGCCCCTTGGCGTTGTCCGCCGCAACGGGCTGATGCACCGAGACAATCGACTCCTCCGACTCGTGGCTCCCGTAGACGTTGGCATGCCGCGCCCTGCCCTGGCCCGACTGCTTGTGTGACGACAGCGCCGTGAGCTTGTACACGCCGCGGCCGCTGCTCAGGCTCGATCCGCCCCGGCCCGACGCGTCACTGTACCGCCGCACCTCCTGGCGTATCAGCGGGAAGAGGATGGGCACGTTGGAGATGAAGACGGCGAAAAAAGACTCGCGATACGACCACCTGGCGGCGAACTCGGTGTCGTCCGAGTCGGCCGCCAGGATAAAGGCGCAGCGGGCGGCGCCGAAGCCGACGGTGATGAGACCGCAGCAGAACATGGCGCCGAGGCCGAGCTTCTTTTTGGCAGAGATGCGGGCTCGCCAAATCATCTGTTTCAGTCTTGTGAGCATACATGGCGCTTCGGCGATGGGAGGAGGCGGATTCTCACAGGAAGAGGTATCGTCATGATGTAAATATCAGTCGCCAGGTTGCAGCACACTACTACCCACGTCTGGAGCTCTGCTATGGCCGGGTAGCAGCGGTCTGACACTCTCGTTAGCCACGGCAACCTCCCACTTGCAAGGTCCGGTCCCTAGGGATGACATACTTCCGGGATCCGGGTTGATTTGCCAGTGCTTGGCAATGGGCCAGCATCCAAAGAGAATCGTGGTGAAGGTGGCGACGTAGGTGGCACCGACAAAGACGAAGCCCAGGTTGACCTTGAGCGTCATGTGGCTCACGCGGTCGCCCAAGCGCTTGTAAAAGAAGAGCCAGCACAGCTTAAGCGTCCACAGCTGGGCCGTGTAGACGAGCCAGCCCGACAGGTGCAGCTGGGAGCCACGGACCCGTAGACGCCACTCGAGGCTGTTTGGATTGAGGGCTGCGCGCTGCTCTGGCGTCAGGCTGTTGTCGAGTGTTCAGCATCTCGACTTGGCTAGACGACTCGACTCGACAGCGGTGAGGGGCGACTTACCCGTTGTTGGCCAACCCGTGCGAGTGCACTTCAATCAAGTATGCCACTGTTATTGCGCCGGCGTAAATTGGCTGCTGTAGACCGTGTTAGCACATCAGCTCGTCAGAATCGCGGGCCTTGATGCGGACGGCGTGCGTTCAGGGGCCGGCATACCAAGACAACGACCATGAGGTAGTCGTCGACGTCGAGGCCACGGAATGTCTGGGCCCTCCATCGCAAGACGATCCGGGCAAAGACGACGACAAAGTTAATAGCAAAGTACGTCCACGCCTCGACGCCGATGGTAACGAGGCCTGCCATGGCAGTACGCCGACATGCTCCCCGGCGCAATCTTGGAGTTAAAGAGCCGACGCCAGGCCTACCGACGGGATGTCCTAGTTCTTGTTTCCGCGATATAACGCAGCTCAAATGGTGAAGATCAAGCGACAAACAGAGAGCAAGAGGAGAAGACGGACCAAGGCAACCAGTCTACTTGAACCCTTGGCACCCACACCCCCGGTCGTGCTTGAAACAACGGGCGCTTTCCATTGCGCTTATTTCAGCCCACGCCCTGAAGCATCGACGAACCCTTTTTTTGCTGAGCCAACAAGCCGTCAGCAAGGACGCAGTTGTCTGAGAGCCTTGTTGCGCGACTCATACGTGGCATTTGCCGGAGAGAACGACGTCGACTTCGAAATATCAAATACCACATGAGACGCTGCGTGCGTGTCCCCGGCAACTGAAGACAATCAGTTGACTGGAAATTGATGGGCTAGCGCAAACTGAGATGTGGTTGGCAACGGATAGACCCAGAAACCCAACCCACTAGATTGGGTTTGGACGGACGATTATGCAAGCCCCCTGATTGTCTCCCGTCGGACCCCGAGGGGACCTTTGGCTGCCGCACCATCGATACGCCCGTATATAGATGCCGGGTGGGTGGGCGGCGGGCAACCCCCGCGTCTGAGAGCCTTTGCCCGGAACCAGACTAGAGAGCCCGGATACCCCGGACGCCCGGCAGGCTCATCCCCAGCAACTGTTATGGGCTGGGGACATGAATATCGTCTCCCCGCCAGAAGAAGCTCGTGGGGGTCTGCCCCTGGGGTCGGTCCATTCGGGTGCGAATCGGTGATGGGGTGCACTCTGGCAGCTGTTGCATCACCATCATCAGGTCTGCAAGTGCCGTCGAGGATGAGTACGATGCTCGCTCGTCCCGGTTTTGATTCCATGTCGTGATGAATCGAAACCAGCCTGGTTTCAGGGGAGAAAGACGGGGTACCTCGAGGTTTTGCTCTCGGAGGCAGTCCAAGTGAATGAATCAATGACGGCTCGTGAGGCTGACCTCCTTCCAACGGGGAACAGCAATCCGACGGTTGTCAATTTCATGAGCCTTGAGTTGTTGACGAAGCAGCGTAGACTTTGTGCCGGGCGTCAGGTCTCTCAGCATCCAGGGCCCAAATAAGTCTGCTCCAAAGCGCTCCCTCGATCAGTTGCACAAAGGTAAACGCCATCTGACCTGACACTTCATACTGTCATAGAGCGAATGGCACATGGCATGTGGCCTCGAAGCTTGTATGCATAATCTGCCGGCGGCGCCAGCGTCGATCAACTGCTGTTTGGCCAGATGTTTCGAGTATGCAACGGGAATTGCGTGGATTGATGTCGTCGATGACTCTTATCTCAGTTCGAAATGTAATCGATCACGTGCACCCACACCAGGGCGTGTCCTCATGTAAGCGCCCTAGCTGATGGGTACTTGCGGAGTGTGTAGCTCCTTGCCCGCCTTGCCCGCCTTGCCCTTATTGCCGGGGCAGAGACCTGAATGCTTACCTCAGCCAGACTGGAGCTCTCTGTCCTGCTTGGTGGTGACGCGCGACCCAGAGCTGCCTTGCCCAGTCCAACGTCCCAACGTCCATCTCGACATCGGCCTCCTCTTCTCCCGCCGTCAGCACCACAGTCGGCCATCACTCGGCAGACAGCGACGAAGACGCCCTTTACCCGCGCCGACATCTTCGCCCTGTGTGTGCCCATCACGGCTTGGCAGGCGACCAGACCCCAACCAAGCTCAGCTCGAGTTGTGAAGCACCTGCATCGTCGCCTCTGCATCATCGCCTCTTGCCGCCCGCCTCTCCGTCCACAGTCGAAAGATTCAGCAATGGACACTCTCGTCGCAAGATACAGCCGGCCGGCCTACCAACAGGATGAGCCCTTTGAAGACGAGGCCCACGACCTCATGGGCCCGGCCTCGACCCTCGCCGGCAAGTTTGCTATGCCCCCCATTGCCCAGGTATGTCGTGCCTTTTGCTCCGCACCCGCGAGGCCTACGAGCAAGTCGTCAATATCTCCTCTTTTGGCTGACCACCTCCTCAGCCCTCGTCCTGGCTCCGTGCCGCCACCGACGACCACTCCAACCCCGACTGCCCCATCAAAATCGCCCACGGCACCACTACGCTGGCCTTTCGCTTCCAGGGCGGCATCATTGTTGCCACCGACTCGCGTGCCACGGCCGGCAACTGGATTGCCTCCCAGACGGTGAAGAAGGTGATTGAAATCAACAGCGTCCTCCTCGGCACCATGGCCGGCGGCGCCGCAGACTGTCAGTACTGGCTCGCCTGGCTCGGCATGCAGTGCCGCCTTCACGAGCTGCGCCACAAGCGCCGCATCAGCGTCGCCGCCGCCAGCAAGATCCTCGCCAACCTCGTATACGGCTACAAGGGCATGGGCCTCAGCATGGGCACCATGTGCGCCGGCGTCACAAAGGAAGAGGGGCCCGCCCTCTACTACGTCGACAGCGACGGCACCCGTCTGGCCGGAAACCTGTTTTGCGTCGGCAGCGGCCAGACGTTTGCCTACGGCGTCCTCGATGCAGAGTACAGCTACGACCTGAGCGTCGACGATGCCCTTGAGCTCGGCAGGCGCAGCATCCTGGCGGCCACGCACCGCGATGCCTACTCCGGTGGCTTCATCAACCTCTATCACATCAAGGAGGAGGGCTGGGTCAAGCACGGCTTCAACGACACCAACCCCATTTTCTGGAAGACGAAGCTCGAAAAGGGCGAATTCACAAACGTCACAAGCGAGCTGGACTAGGCGGCGAAAAGGGAACAAGGGCCGTGCGAGGTCGTGTGGGCGGCTGGCAGCGACGTCGACAGAAGCATGTCTGATGAAGGAGGCTGCCGGTGCAAGCAGAGGGAATGGGATGGGGATATTGGCTGACTCGGTCGGGCTGCGACGCTGGCTGTGTCGGCCGCTGTATCATGTACAACCACACAGATCAACAGGGCTCTTCATCTGCTCCTTCATTTACTCTTGCGTCACGACTTGGATCATGAGAAAAACTTGCCGTGCCACCTCGGACACTCAGGGCTCGAAACTTGAGTGGCATCTTTGCAAGTGTCGGGTGAAGCTTCAACATTGGATCTAGGAGTTTCTCGTAGCTCCCGTCTCTCGTCTACTAGCTATCCATTATTCCATCTCGACGAGGCTTGCTCAATATCGTACAGGCGCTCACGGCCGCTTCAACAGGGTATCTTCATAGTAGTAGCTCTCACCTTTCTCATGTCGCTCCGCCTTGTCCATCCCCCTCTCGTCTCACCCACCCCTCGACACCTAGCAAGCCGCCCCCGCCCGCCGCAGGATCCATGGGCCACTTCCTAATGGGCGACACGGACAAGTCCGTCTCCCAGCCGGCGCGGTGCATTTCCGACGCGGCCCAGGCAACCATGGCAGCGTTGTCGGTGCACAGGTCGAGGGGCGGGACGACGAGGTCGAGGGGGCCGAGGCCGCGGGCGGCGAGGGTGGAGCGCAAGACGTGGGCGAGGAAGCGGTTGCAGGCGACGCCGCCAGCGACGACGAGGGTCCGCGGGGGGGCCGGGGGGGCGAGGCCCGGCGCGGCGGCGCCGTCCCCGTCGAGGGCGAGGCACATGCGCGAGGCGATGTGCTGGAAGGCGGCGCGGAGGGTGTGCCGGGCGAGGGCGCGGCGCTCGGCCTCGTCCATGTGCGGGCGGGCGGCGGCGATGCGGTGGACCTGGGCGTGGATGCCGCCAAAGGAGAAGGCGAGGCGGCGCGAGTGGCGAAAGGGCAGCGACATGGCCCAGCCGTAGCCCGAGGGCACGTCGACCATTTCGTCCTGGCGCGACGGCGCCGCGCGGAAGAAGGCGTCGTGCTGCGCCGCCACGTCGTCGTCGCCCGTGGGCCCTCGCGGCGCCGGAAAGGCAAAGGCCTCGAGCTCGCGGCCGTACATGACGTCCGGGCTGGCGTCGAGCACCTCGGGCGGCAGGATGAAGCGCGCCGCCTGGTCCAGCAAGTTGCCCACGGCCACGTCGCACGTGTCGACGACCATGGCGTGCTCCGTCAGCGACGCCGAGTGGACGAGCTGCGTGTGCCCGCCCGACACGAGCAGCGTCAGGAAGGGGAACTCGGGGCCGACCTCGCCCTCCAGCGCGCGCGCCAGCCGGGGGGTCAGCGCGTGCGCCTGCATGTGGTGGACGCCCAGCAGCGGCACGTCCCACGCCACCGCCAGGCCCTTGGCCGTGGAGAGCCCAACGGCGAGGTTGGTCGGGATGCCGGGCCCGCGCGTCACTGCTATCAGGTCCGGCATCTGCTTCCTCAGCGTCCTCCCTCCCTTGTTCATTGTCGAACTCGTCGTCGTCTGTTCCCCCCCGCCCTGCTCTTCCTCCTCCACCTCCCCCGAACCCCTCGTCCGTCCCCTCACCTCAACCACCCTCGCCGCATCGTCCGCGGCATCGGGAAGAGCCGCCAACGCCCTGCGCACAAGCGGCGCGAGCGACGCATTGTGGCCCTGCACCGTGACCGTGGGCTTGACGCCTCGAAACTCGCGGTTGTCCGAGGAAATGCGCTCGTTGAAGAGCAGCGCCGTGCGGCCCGTGCTGCGCGGCTGCGACAGGATCGCCACGGCCGTGTCGTCGCACGACGTCTCAATAGCCAGCGTCAGCAGCGTCCGCCTGCGCGGGCCCGGCGGCTCGAGGCTGTGGACCAGGGGGCGGCGCCGGGCCACGAGGCCGCAGCAGGGAACGAGGCTTCGCGGACGCAGCATCATTCCATTTCTCTTCCTCGGCGGGGGCGGCGGCCGGAATCCCTGTCCTCTTGGCGGCAGGCGGGAAGAGGGCACACGGCACGGTGCGATGAGGCGAGGCGAGGCGAGGAGAAGCAGGCTTTGAGGCGGCCGAGAGAAAAGATGGCCGGAGCGGAAGAACCACATGCTGGGTCTGGGCCCCACCTAACCCCAGTCCGGCCGTGGCCCGGCCCGTCCCCGCCGGCCCATTGAATAGCCCCGAGACGTCGACTGTCTTGACAAATCTCGTGTACACTGTTTGGGGAGCTCGTGCCATGTGTGTGTGACAGTTTGTGGCTCTAGCTAGAGATGCCTGCTCCAGCAGCCTGGTCCGTCAGCAATCCCTCTCCGGCAGGCCATCTAACAAATCCGAGCGTCGTCTGATTACAGCCATCCCTCCACAAAGGCTCCAGATTAGGCCCACGTGTCAAGACGCTCGATTTACCCAATTCACCCACTCGCACCTACAGCCTCCCGAGCCGCCGTCGAACCCACCCATCTTCCGGTCCCCTGTGCCTCGGGGGTTGATCCACGTGCCTCCGACGCCCATGTTGTTGGCCAGAAGCTGAGCCTTGTCCACTCCCACGCTCTGCCGCTTGTCGAGCGGCCAGTTCCACACGAGCTTCTTGATGGGGTCTCCACCGTGCGTATCCAGCGTCACCGTCACCGGGTACGGCATCGTTCCCGGCCGAATCAGCTCCCCCGTCCCCCCGATGCCGCGGCTTTCGTCGGGCCTCAGCAGCGACGATGTATTGAGACCAAGCGTGCGCGTCCAGATCTGAATGAGGACGCGCGTCTCGCCCCACGTCACCAGGTGATTGGCCTCATTCTTGCGACATCCGCCGCCCTCGTCCAGGGGAACGTTGGCGGCCTCCGTCTTGTTGAGGATCGTGACTGACTTGAGGAAGAGGGACCGCTTGAAGTGTGTGTAGAAGCCATAGTGCTCCGTCGGCAGGCCACGGTCGAAAAGTCGAACGGGTTGCTGAGCGGGGCTTGGGATCATCACGGCCGGCGCAGGCGTGCCGTTTGCCTCCAAGTCTGGCGACGGCAAGAGCTTTTCCAGGCTCTCGTTCCCGACTCGCGTCCCGGACTCCCTTCGACTCAGTACAGATCGCTTTACGGGCTCGTGAGCCGACTTCAACAAGCTGATGTAGAACGGAGTTGGCTCCCCGGCCTTGTGTTCCGACTGGATTCCGTCCGTTGTGTTGCCCAGAAACCACATTTCCTCGCGATCAGGCGAACCAGGCCTAGGCGTGAAGCTTGGCGTCATCTGCCGCCGCCCGAGCACGCCACGAGCCCAAGACGCAGTCACGGTCCCTCTGCGAACTGCATCTGGTGATCTTCTCGTAACTTGAGAGCTATTGTCCCATTGAATCTGCATGACGACGGTCGGCTGGTTGGCCTTGTATGGGGCGACGGTATCGTGCTGATCCTTGGGCAGCGAGCAGCTCCACAAGGTAGACGGTTCCGTGCATGCGCTTCTCGACACACTGTTGTCCGGGCCGACGACGGTCAAGACACCGGTTGGCATGGGCGGAAAGTCTGTGAGGTTCACCCAAATTGAAGGTGCTCCGCGTGGCGCCTCATTGTGGCGCCGAGCGAGCACAAGGGCCAGGACGATGATTAGGATCATGAGGGAAATGATGCCCGCCCACAGGACCAGCCAGACCCTTCTCCTCCTGCGTCCTTCTCGGCCGGTGCGCCCGAAGCACCCACTTGCAGGTACGCACCCCCGCCCTCTCCAAAAGCCGCCGAGACGCCGGGCAACCATTTCCTCTTTTTCGTGGCGACGTCTTTGCCGCTCAACCTTGCGGGTGCGGCCCGTAGCGGCGGTTCCATGATCCTGTGGGCCGTACGAACCCAACGGCCGCACCGGGAGGGGAATTCTCAAGGATGGCCGAGCCCGGGTCTGAATGGTCGGGGTAAGAGGTATGTCCGTCATCTGCGTTGCCCCCTGGGAAGTCATCGTGGCCGCAAGTCCTGGAGATGCGGGACAGGGCGAGGGGGGGAACTGGGAATGTAGCGGATGTTGGGGTGGGAAAACGGCCCGATATCGAACAGGCGCGGCAAGCTGCTTCGTTCGTGGAGAGTAAGGCGGCGGCTGGTCCCTCTGGGTATCCCCGGCAGCAACAGAGACGTCACTTTTTGCGGGAGCGCCCCGTGCAACGGTGTTTGCGCTTTGCTGCGTCGACGCATCCCGTGATGTCCCCGGTGCTTGCACACTAGGGCTAGGCGATGGACATTTTCGCGGAGTAGGTTTGCGAACAATGGGCGCCTGCGCGGGCAACAGGTACCTCGTGGTTGGCCGCCCGTCGCGGTTTTCGGTGGTGCCGCAACAGTTGCGCGGCGATCTGGCTTCCGGTCCAGGGGAGTCGGCTTTCATCTTTCGACTCGAGAACGAAAGGCTCTTATCCAGAAAGGGGGTGACGACATGATCCCACCACCCGTGTGACCTCGATGTGGCGCTGTCGGGTGACATGTATATCCCCTTGGCCAGCACTTGCTTATGGGCAGGCGAATTTCCGTCCTCTTCGAAGAGCGTGCAAGGCGTTCCACTGTCGTCTTCGCTTTGGCTGGTCCCTCCCAGCTCGGCGGCGGCGGGTCCTTGCTGTGGCGTTTTCTGGTAGCTGGCGGGAAGTGCCGGCACGGGAGGCGTCTTCTCGCCGCCCAGGGGGCAGGGCGTGAATGCGCGTGAATACACGCTGGATGCGGTCCGAAAGTGGTTGAAGGAACCGACGGTGTCGGGGGTGTCTGGGGACCAGACTGATCTGTGGATACCGGCGTTCACGTCCCGGGGATGTTGGCTCGCGGCCCCGCCGCCATTGGCGGCCACCGCCCCGGTTTGCGTGGGTCTCTGCGCCTTTGAATTGTCGACACCCGCCTGCTGTGTGCTGGTCTCTGGCGGGGCCACGTGCTCGGGCGGAAGAGAAATGCCAATGACGATTGGTCGGTCCTCAGGGGAAAGCTCTTGGGTCGGCGTGGCAGCATGTTGGTTGGGATGAGGGCAATCTGGGCTCTGGCTCCCATCCCTTTTCAGCCAATTCCAGTTGCCAACGGACGCCGAGCTTTGCTCCCCTTCGAGAGCCCTAAGGGCTGCAGCGTCGACGAATTTGATTGGCCTTGAATCTGCCGGACGAGCCTGATGTGCGACATGGTTGCCTCGCTTGAAGACGGCCATGTCAGTGACGAGCTTGATGCCAGCCTTTGCGTTTTGTGCCTTTTGTCGCCGCCTTGACCGAAGCCTTTTCACCTTGGCACTTGACTGTCTCGAGGCTCTTGATGCTAAAGATTTTGCTGATGCCCGTTCAGGTGAGTAAACTGGAGGCGGCGTTTGGACGGCTTGAGGCTCGTCGGCATCAATGGGGCTGATGACGTGGTCATCCTCCCAGTCTCCCAAATCTTCCACGGAATGGTGGTGGGATGTGGCAGGGTGAGCTCGCATGGCGGGATTGGAGCCTTGCATGGGGAGCTTTGGGTGGCCGTATGGTGGGTGGGGGTTCCGATATCTTTGTCGAAGGTTGGTGCTGTCGCGTTTTAGGTGCAGAGCAGCCGCTCAAAGGGTTCCCGTCGATCCGGTTCCGCGGTTGATTAGATGCACTCGGACGACAAGCAAGGCATTGTATCCGCGAGCACCGGGAAACGAGTGGTGAGGGCAAAGCAACAGTATTGGAACGGGAAGCGGAGAGAGGGTGCGAGAGAGCGGAGGGCTGCGTTGGTGAAGAAAGAGATGACGAGCGGCAAAACACGTCGACGGACAACGAGAGGCAAAGGAGAGTCGGGCGAGAGAATACAGCCGTCAAGCCTATTCTCTCGAGCGGTCCTTCGCTAGAGGCGGCCAGGTATGGAAAAGCGAGAGTCGGGGGTGACGGGGTGGCAGCGTGAGGTGGACGACAATGGCCATTGAGGCGGCAGGGCGGTTGCCTGGCCCCGGGCATTGTTTGGCGCATGGCTTCGTTCGACGTTGCTGTACAGCCTGTCCACAACAGGTCCTGGCGCGTCGACGGCGATGAGTGGATGAATGAGCTTGGAGGACGACGTTGTCGGCGCTTGCAGACGGGCCATTGGCACCCCCATTGGCCACTGCTAAGCGCCGTCGCCTGTCCCCTACTTTGTGTGTGCGCGGTTTTCAAGCTCACCCCGGACTGCGGAACGGAGTATTAGGCATGTACTCTGTTCAGAGCGAGCACCCAACGTTGTACATGGGTCATTGTACCCTGTACAGAGGTGGGACACGCTTTGTTTGGCGGGTGGACGCGGTTCTCGTCTACTGTAACTCGGCATGTTACTTTGTCCTCCGGGTCAAGTGAGTGCCTTATACCTGCACCCGCTCGTACCTACTTGTCGCATGTGCTCCAGCGGCTACGAACATGTTGAAAAACCAGTCACCTCTTGCCAAAAGTGGAGGCACCTCCTTTAGAGATGACTGGTATTCTGGTATATTTTCCACACCTCCCCGCAGGTCTACTCGTATCGGTATCCGTAGAGGAGGGTAGAGCTGGAGAGTGGCTTTTTTTCTTATCCTCTGGCGCTCCTTGGGCTCTAGGATGGCTCACTCTCAATTCATCATCTGTGGGGTTCGAACATCGAACCGCGCCATCCTGGCGCACACCACAGGCGCACATGCGCAAAACGGAAACGGAACTCATAACCTGTTGAAAAACCAGTCACCTCTTGCCAAAAGTGGAGGCACCTCCTTTAGAGATGACTGGTATTCTGGTATATTTTCCACAGAACACAGTACAGAGTACAGAGTACAGTGCTCTGTAGGTACCTTACCTAGTGTCCCTAGAGTGACATGCCAATGGCGTGTGTGGCGCCGGCAGGCGTTGTCAGCCAGGTATCGCCAGGTATCCGAGGCGCATCAGAGCGCAGCAGGGCCAAGGCAAGCCCGGCGGCAAATGGATCAAATCAAGCCGTTTACAGAAAGCAGTGTGACTTTACATGCACTACGACGTTGTGCTGCCGCGGATGTGGCTGCTCCATCAAGACATTGGTACGTGGAGGCTACCCTACACCGACACTGAGACAACCCCCTACTTTTACGCCATCTTCCGCTTGGCTGGTGTGGTGGTCTGGCGCTGACGGGCTTGGGGCTGCTTTTCTCCAGGAGGACTGCAGTTGACGGATGTCGGAATCGACTCGGCATAGAGTCCCAGATCGGGCAGTGTACATGTGGCCACAGAGGGTGTTGTTATGCAAATTCTAAGCCAAGAGGATGTGTGCGCTCTGCCCAGGCGCATCTATAGGGCGCAATCAAAATCATCGTGGGCAGAAACGAGATGACATCTTGACCATCATGCATGCTCGCCCTCGTTTTGTGCATACAGTAGGTAATCAAAAAGATGGGCCCGTGTGTGGAAAGGCGTTGGGGCTTGGACACCGACAAACGTCTTGGCAGAGGACAAAGTACTTGCTCAGTACCTACCTATGTACAAAGCACTATAGGGAGGCACATACTGTCCCAATCCCTAAGCCGGGCAGATGGCGGGACCACAAACCAAGCCACGGCCCCAGCCTACCTGGGCGGTTACGAAGACAATGGACACTGGCCCGGGCCGAAATGCTGTGTTTTCTTCCAAGGTGAATCTTAAAAGCCAAAAATCTGCGAGGGCCCCCCTGTCCAATTGACCGCCGAACTTGCCCGGATGCAAGATTGGAGAGGGTGGAGAAAGCTTTGGTGGATTGGACACGGTGGGAAAAGCGGAACCCGCATGAGCAAACACTCGCAGATTTGCTCGAGACAGACAGGGTACTTGTCCTTCTCTCGACACTGGACAGTGGAAGGCATTGCAGATGCCACGCTTGGCCTGCACCGTGGCAATCACCTTATCTGGAAGCAGTATTATGTGTGTAGAGGCAGCAATGCATTGCCAACTCCCGCTCCCGTACGGAGGACCAACATGCCTGTTTGTTACGAATACCTACCTACCTAAGGTAGGTATGCTGTACGAATACATAGGTAGGTACAGTACGAGTGCATGGCCACCACGGGGACATGATGCCATCCGTCCGTAGCGGCCGTTCGTATTTATCGCTCCTTTGCCAGGGAATCCCGCTTTCGTTCATAGGCCAACCACGGAGGAAAGAGAGCAACAGCCAAGGACCGCGTCAATGTACCGGCAAGTACCTGTACCCTCGCCTCTAATCGCACCATATACAGAGTACTGTGTGCCTGATGTATGTAAGCTGGCTTCAGTTGGCTTGGCGCTCCGGTTGCAGAAAACAGAGGCCCCTTTTGATGGCTTATCACTCGAAGCAACCTCAGACGCAGCAACTGGCTGAAAAGGCAGCTCGAGTGCTAGGTCATTGGCCCTTGCCCTGCCCACCAGCACGCAGTACGAGCTCTCACAGCCCCGGGCCCAACACGAAGTACAAGTCTGTGCCGATACGAACCAGAACCTCCTTCCTGTCTCTGACTAAGGCACGCACACATGCCTGCTACTGCTAGTCCCACCCAGCCTTGCTCGCTCCCTCCTCAGCTTCGTCGCTCGCAATCGAATTCAGTCGCTCACCACGCTTTCTCGCTCTCCGCCTCTCTCCGCCGAGGGCCAACGCGGCGCCGGGACCAGGACCTCTGGCCTGTATCGCCCTGTGTCGCCCCCCACCGTCTCCGTTCGCCGGCGCGCAACCCGGGCTTGTTTTGACGCGCACCGCGAGCGCGTCTTCGAACCTCTTCCTCCCCCCCAAACGCCGCGAGATACACGGTAAAAACAGACATACATATCCGTACGTGCTAGGGGAATCGGCCGTCGAGAGACAGACCTGGAGACATACGTCGAGAACAAGAGACCCGCCGCGACAAGAGACAACAGGACAATCGTCGCCCACCCCCCTTGCCCCCGGCCCGACGAAAAGCCAGGGGCGGAGAAAAGGACACGCGCCATCTCACCGGCTTGGAATTCTGCGACAAAAGAGACTTCTCGCACGCACCCCAGGTTGGCCCGCCGCGCTCGCTCTCTCGCCCTCATTTCCCTTTCCAAGCGAGCTTTAGCTGCTCGCCCAGCGCGCCCCACCCGGGCAGATCATCCTGGCTTCCCCAAAGCTCACGGCCGGCTCCTCGAGCTCCTTCAGCGACCGGCCCGCGCCCTCGCATCATCGAAGGCGCTCGTCGGCTGGTTCGCATACTGGAAGCAAGGAGCGTCCTGCCAACCTGCTCCAAGTCTACCCCCATCAGGCCAACCAAGCCCCGTTGTCACCCATTCTCGGTATGCTTTGCTCCTCGTCCCCGTGCCCCCCTCGTCCATCAAAGTCCCCGTCACCCCCTCCGTCGTGCTGACCCCGTCTCAGGTACGCCCGCCGAGCCCATGTCTTTGTCCCGGAGCCCGTCGCCGGTCCCTGGCGGCGGATGGTCCAGCCCGGGCCTCAACGTCAACAGCGGCCGGAACAGTCCCTCCAACGCTGGCGCCCCCCCTGTGCACTGGGAGTCGGCCAGGATGAGGCACCTCGGCGTCAACGGCTACCCGTCCTTCTCGACCCATAACCAGGGCTTCTTCACCCGGCACATGCGGCACTTGTCCAGTGGCCTGCCGCGATTCAACTCGGGCTCCGATTCCCCCCCCTCTGAAAAAGAGAAGTTGGCCCACGGCCAGTGGCCCGGCCAGAATATCCCCCTGGTCCGGAGAATCATGTCTATTGTCGGGCGCATGGGGCGCAAACTCAAACTGCGGCTACTCATTGGCTTCGCCATTCTCCTGTGCGTCTATATATTCTACCATTCCCGTAAGTGACGCGCCGTTCCCCTGCCCCTTTGTGGCCTTGACATCATATCGCGCGCCGACCGAGGACTCAAACTAAACGCCCTAAATTAGCCCTGGTCTACCACTGGCGGAGAGCGTCGTGGGGAGGTGGCGGCAACAAGTTTGTCATCATCCTGGCCGCCAACGTTGGCGGAGGCGTCATGGAGTGGAAGGGCGCCCGGGAGTGGGCCATTGAGCGCGACAGCGTGCGCAACAAGCGCAAATATGTTTCCAACTGGGGCTACGACCTGGAGATTGTCGACATGAGCACCAAGAAAAAGTACGCGCACGAATGGCGAGAGAGCTGGGAAAAGGTCGACTTTGTGCGAAGCGCCATGAGGAAGTATCCCAAGGCCGAGTGGTGAGCAGCAACGACGCCGGCCGTGACCCGGGACAAGGGCAACAGCTAACGGCGCGCAGGTTTTGGTGGCTCGACCTGAACACGTACATCATGGAGCCGACGTACTCGCTGCAGAACCATCTCTTCGACAACCTCGCCTCTCAAATCTATCGCGACATCAACGAGTTCAACCCGCTCAACTTCACCCATCCGTTCCGCGACCCCTACCTCGACGCCGAAGCGCTGAGCCCCGTGGGCAGCGGGGACATCAACTCGGTGAACCTGTTGCTCTCGCAGGACTGCTCCGGCTTCAACCTCGGGTCCTTCTTCCTGCGCCGCAGCGCCTGGACGGAGCGTCTCCTGGACATCTGGTGGGATCCCGTCGCGTATGAGCAGAAACACATGGAGTGGGACCACAAGGAGCAGGATGCGCTGGAGCAAATGTACCTCAGCCATCCGTGGGTGCGGAAGCACACGGGGTTCCTCCCGCAGCGCAAAATCAACAGCTTCCCCCCAGCCGCCTGCGGACAACCCGACGGCAAGAACCATACCCGCTTCCACTACAACGAACACGACCGCGACTTTGTCGTCAACATGGCCGGATGCGAATGGGGCCGCGACTGCTGGGGCGAGATGTATCACTACCGAGAGTTCAGCTACTGGCTCAACCGCAACCCGTGGGAGCGCTTCAAGGAAGACCTGATAGCGGTCATCTGGTACAAGCTCACAGGCCACTGGGTCAAGTTATAGTTGAGAGAGTTGCCATGTCTCGACCGGGCCACAAGTCACGGGGACGACACCGCATGCGCCGCTCGGGCCTTTGCCTGCGCCATGCGGGAGACGCGACGCGCAATTCCACATATGTCGCCCTTTGATGCTGGCCGACCAGAAGCGACGGCCTGGAGTGTCGACAGGCTGGTAAAACCGTGCCCTTTGTCCGGAGGCCGGCCACCCGGCCATCATCCACCACCTTGCATACTGTTTCTCTACGAATCTTGACGTGGACTCCCCGTCTCCCGCAATGCAGGATGGGCCTAGCCATGGACAGACACTGGCCCCGGAGGTCATGCGTGGGCGGAGCGGCCTCGAGCGCTGCATGTACGACCAGGGGGATGACCCCCTGGCTGCTGATGGGATTAAAGGACTGGTGTGTATGGGCTGAGCGGAAGAGCGCAATCAGGCCGAGGAACAGGCCCGGGGAGACGGGACATGGGCCTCTCAAGGGCGCAGGCGGCGGCCAGGTTTGGGTGTGATTGGCGGCTACCCGGGCTAGGATTCCCCAAGAGATGGCGGTTCCAGGATGGTGCATTTCGGCCTCGGGCAGGGCCAAGGGCGGCGTTGAGCAGTTCGGAGTGTGCAAGGCTCGAGTGTGGTTTTCCCTCGTCGTCCTCTTTGCCCTTGTTTCATCTTCTGTCCTGCCATTATCTCGTCTCTTCTCTCCTTTGACGGGCTTTGACCGTCGGGGCATGTACAATTTGGGTATAATGCAATACAAAGTTTCACCACCAAGGCCGCTTCTGAGGGCGAAGGCGAGGTCGACTGCAACGGAGCACTGAGAGTCGAGGCGCCAGGGCATAGTTTGGCCGGCAGTCTGGGCTGGGCTGGTGGTCTGCCAGCCTGTCAAGGGCCCAAGAGGAAGTCGGAGGGGCCTCGAGTGGTTTGGGCCATGTTCCCCGTCACGTTGGCGGTTGGTCCAAGGCTGCCCAAAATAGCCTGGATTTCGCGTGGGATGTGGGACGCATCGGACGACAGGGGGCCGTTGGCCGTATCCGTGCAGTAGAAGCCAATGGATAGGGAGATGCAGGCGCGGGATGGCGTGCATCTGACATGGGATGGTGGCGGCCGGAGTCTCCAGCCTGGCGCTGTTTCGAAACTGGCGCGGGCGGGATTTGTTTCAGATGTCACCGTGTGTGCAGCAATTGCTTCGAACGGCATGGCATGGTGAAGCTTGGGATAAGATGATTGGACCACCGAACATGCATGTGGTGGACGCAGACCAAGCACGTCAAGGAGAGGGCGAGAAGAGATGGGAGAAGGGGTGGAGAAGAACGAGGCGCGTCGAGGAAAGGACAAGAAGACGTGGCTTTTGGTGGCGAAGGAGTCGGACGCCGCCACAGGGGGTGGGGGGGCAAGAGAGGGCTTGTTTGTGGTTTGGAATCGCTGGGCAGACGTTGGACGGGGACGTGAGCAGCTAGCGAGGTTGCCAAGATGGCCGGAGCGGGCCAGAAGCTCTGGGTCCAGAAGCTCTGGGTCGGAGAGACGGAGGGTGGTGGTGGTGGCTGATGGGCTGAGGATGACTGACGAGTGAGTGAGTGAGTGAGTTGAGTGATGAGTGAGAGAGTGGAGTGAGAGCGAGAGTGAGAGTGAGAGAGAGTGAGAGTGAGAGTGAGAGTGAGAGTGAGAGTGAGAGTGAGAGTGAGAGAGTGAGAGAGTGAGAGAGTGAGAGAGTGAGAGAGGGAGAGAGGGAGAGAGTTTGTGGTTCTGTGGGCCACACAGAAGGCGGCCGGCCGACAGACAGACACGCAAACACGGACGGGGGCCAAACGGTAGGCCCAGGAGTCGCCGAAGGAAGCGCCCGTGCGGCACTGCGACGCTGGCTTGCAGAGGATACTTTTGCAGCGGCTGCTGATGGGGCACGGGAACACTGCAGCACGGAAGCACTGCAGCACGGCAGCACGGCAGTACGGGTGCAGTTACCAACGACACTTGCTCTAGAAGCAGTGCTCGCATTACGCCCTGGCCATAGCACCTTGCCCCGAAAATGGACCGACCTTGGAGCGGATCTCGGAGAGAAAAGATCTAAGGTTGGGAGGATCGCATGTCTTGGCTTTTTTTTTTGCCTCAGGGGTCGGGGTTGGCTGGGGGGTGCAGGGCGGGCCCATGGGGGGTAGGTACATACCAGGTACCTAGATACTCGAGGGGAGTATTTTGCACGTACAGCACCGTATCCGCATTGCCTTTGGTGTTGCGCACCCAGTGTAGTCGCTCCTGGCTCTGAGCGCCGGGGGTCGAGATGGGACAAGACTACGAATACGACTATTTGACAACCATTGAACCTTGAAATGTGCAGGATTTGCCCTTTGCCGTCCACCAGACTGTCGAGCGCCTCGTTTCACCCGTCCTCTTGGGGCATGGCGCCTCGCAGGGCCCGGGCTGCCTGAGCTGCCTGTGCACTTGTCAGTGCTGTAGGTGGTAGGTAGGTACCTTGGCTCTTGACTGGCGCTACCCCGCGGGTACTTTGCATCACCTGGCCTCTTGCCTGGCCTCCACTGCAGGGCTCGGGGTACCTGGCAGCCGCCTCTGTCTCTCCGGTGGTGGCGCGGTCCCCCAAGGCACGCCGTCCAGCCCCGTCATTGGCCCGTCGAGGAGCTCCCCACCCACTCCCGACGACAAGACGTGCCACCACGCGCTGGAATTCTACGAGAAGCGCGAGCCGCCGCCGCCGCCGCCGCCATGGCCAACGAGCGACTAGACGGCGGCAAGGGGGCGACGGTAGGACGGGAGGAAAAGGGAGGAGGAGAAAGGGATTGTGCGCGCGTGGAGAGGAGAAGTGGAGACCAGGATGAGAGTACGGATACAGAGAGAGAGAAAGAGAGATGGAGGAGACGAAAGGGGCAAGAGCAGCGCACAGAGAATTTGTCTGCTCGGTTGGGACTGGCCGCCGTCGTCGTCACGTCCTTCCTTTGCTATATAGAAAGCGTGCATTCCCCCGCAAGGCCCTGATGTCTCTCCTTCCTACCCGTGTGCTCTGTGCCTTGCCTTCCTTTCCTGCCCTTTTTCTTTTGGCATTTGCTCTCTCTCCTTCCTCCTCTCCTCCTTCCACTCTTCCTCCTCCTCCTCCTCTTCCATTCCCACCAGCCTCTCCTTTCTTCTTCAACACCCCCTTCCAGCCTTTCCTTCTCTTTCTTTTGCCCAGCCGTCGTCGACATCTCGCGTGTCTTCCGTCGTTCAATCCTTCCGGCAGCTGGCTGTTCCGCACTGACATCATATTCCCTGTTCCAGCACACGCACAATGCCCGCCATCATTTATTGTTACAAAGAATAGAGCCCATTGACCCCTTTATCTTGCCATCGCGGCCCACTCCCCTTTTCGATTACAACGGACATCCATTTGTTTCACAGTCTTGTTCAAGAAAACACAGCTTCCTCTTCCAGCCCATTTTTCTCTCCGCTGAGCGGCCCAGCTTGACGCCCTTCAGTCCGACATATCTGACTTGACCCTTTCGGTTTCACCTTCTCTCCCCAACGGCGACAGCTCCGGCAGCTTCACCCCACGACTTGGACTTTGCAACGAGAAGCCAAAAGCGACCCTGCATTTCTCCCTTCTCTCTGGCGGCTTTAACCCCACCCGTCTTCGTTCCTTGACCGACTTCCTTGAAGCAGGCGACGCTCATCATACGCTCGATTCGCCTGTTGAGGAGGATAAAGCGAAGGGGGGATAGACAATCGAAAAGACACGGCGCACAGATACACCGCCATGCAACTACCAGCTCGCTGCCTCGCCACGGGGCTTGGAGGCCTTGTCCTCGCCGCCGGTGCTGTCGAGGCTCAGTCTCAATCCTCGTACTGCCTCGATACCATCTATGACAGGAAAAACTTCTTCCAGTCCTTCGACTTCTTCACTGAGCCCGACCCAACACACGGCTTCGTCGAGTACGTCGACCAGGCCACGGCCCAGCAAGACGGCCTTATTGGCTACGGCCAGGGCAACAGCAGCCGCGGCTATGGCGGTGGCCAAGCCAACAATGGCAGCATCGTCCTGGGCGTCGACTACAAGACGGTCAACCCTGCCAAGGGCCGCAGGTCGGTCCGCGTCACCTCGCAGCAGTCCTTCACCCACGGCCTCTTCCTCGCCGACATTTCCCACATGCCCAAGGCCGTCTGCGGCGTCTGGCCCGCCTTTTGGATGTTTGGCCCCAACTGGCCCACGTCGGGCGAAATCGACATCATCGAGGGCGTCAACCTGCAGGACAAGGGCACCGTCACCCTCCACACGTCGCCCGGCTGCACCATGACCAACGAGGGCGCCCTCTCGTCGACGTACCTCAAGGACGGCGAGTGCGGCGCCGGCGGCAGCAGCGGCGGGTGCGGCCAGCAGACAGCCGACACGTCAAACTACGGAGACGGCTTCAACGCCATCCGCGGCGGTGTCTATGCCACGGAGTGGACGTCGGACCACATTGCCGTCTGGTTCTTTCCCCGCTCCGCCATCCCTCGAGACGTTGCCTCGGGCCAGCCCAACCCGGAGTCGTGGGGCCAGCCCATGGCTCGCTTCGCCGGCGGTTCTGGCTGCGACATTGACTCGCACTTTTCCAACAACCAGCTCGTCTTTGACACGACGTTTTGCGGCGACTGGGCCGGCAACCCTGACGTCTGGGGCTCGGACAAGACGTGCGCCGCAAAAGCCGCCACCTGCAACGACTACGTTGCCGCCAACCCGGGCGAGTTCCGCGACGCATTTTGGGAAATCAACTCGATCAAGGTCTTTCAGCAGGAGCAGGGTGGCGGCAAGAAGCCTCAGACTACGCAGCGTCCTCCCAAGACGACACAGCGGCCTCGGCAGACGCAGGGACCCAAGTCACCGTATCAGCCTCCTCCGCAGCCTCAGCAGACTCGGCTGCCGGAAGAGCCCCAGCAACCTCAGCAGCCCCAGCAACCTCAACAGCCCCAGCAGGCACAACCCGGCTCGGGCGACCAGGGGTATGGGTATCAGCCTGCGCAGCCCTTTCAACTGCAGCGCTGGAGGGCTTGAGCTCAGGTCGACGGGCGAGCGAACAAACGGCATTCGCGGGCGGATAGCTTGATGGCATGAGCGGGCCGGTGCGGGCCTTGAGGTGCCCCCGGGCGTCTGTGCTCGAAGACGACGACCTGATGACGGATCCATGGCAATGCGGATCTTTGCAGCCACTCTTGTTGTGGCCGGTTTCTTTTCTACTTCTTGTCTCCCCTTTACTTGATAACGTTGCTTTCTCTGGTACTTTATTGGCGAGGCATTTGACGATATATGGCTTTTCACAGCATTGACCGGGCCGCCGTCGGCTGGGGCTACATTCACTCTATATATGGGTAGCTTTGGATGTTTATACTTAGCATAGAGGCCTAGGCATCGAACCCGCGTTCGAAGGTGGCGAATGGAGAGCGTTTGCTCGAGAGGGGCTTTTCCACGCGTGCATTCATCATGCTCGAGTTACTGACTCGGATGGCCGGGCGCCGACAAGCCCCACGAGTTGGCGCCTTTTTGCTGGCAGCAGTACCTGTTCGGTACAGGTTAGCGATCTGGATGCGGACTCGGGCAAGTACCGCACCGGATGCAGTGGGAGGGAGGGTACCAGGGAGCTTGACTCTAACGGGAGCCCAAGGTGGAGGTGCAGGTACCTCGTAGTTCGGCGGCAAGGTGCATGGACAACCGACAGCCGCGGTCAATGGACGACGACGTCATGCTCCCACGACGACGTTTGGTCCCATTGCCATCAACGTCGTCGGCTTGCCCTCACGCACCCGTCATCATCAACCTCTGCTGACGACACCATGAACTCCGCCATTGGCTTCGACTCCGGCAGGAACATGTCCCTCTTGACGGTATGTCGACACTCACTCGATCTCTCGTCCTCGTCAGAGACCAAGCTTGGAAACAGGAGCTGCTGAGAGCAGGACCGACACGCAGGGGGCAGGCCAATGGAGAGACAAAGACTGGCCCGGCTGACGCGCATGATAACAAACAGGTGCCTGCCGCCTTCTTCATGTGCTGGGCACCCCACGCATACGCCGGCGTGCTGGCCGGGAGGGCCTACGACAATGCCAACCCGCGCGGGTTCCGCGACAAGGTGGCCAAGAGCGAGGCCCTCGACAAGGCGGTAAGTCGCATGGCGCTGATGCGGACCGGGCCGGCAGGGCGAGGGGGGCTCACGCAGCTGGGCAGATGAAGCAGCGCATCCTCCGCGCCGAGGGCGCCTCGCTGAACGGCTTCGAGACGCTCGGCTTCTTCGCCTCGGCCGTCGTCGCGGCAAACGTGGCCGGCCTCCCGCCCGCCCAGGTCAATGCGCTGAGCATGGGCTACGTCGTCTCGCGCCTCGTCTACCTCGTCGTCTACATCCACCTGCAGACCGACCGCAGGCGCTCCTGGCTCCGCAGCGGCGTGTGGCTGACGGGCGTTGGCCTCACCCTGACGCTCTGGATCCGGGCCGGCCTCGCCCTTTCGCGTGCTG